>PVKU01012519.1:0-34795 GCA_004027475.1 Anoura caudifer
GCTGCGCCAGGGATGTCTCTTCTCCGCTCCGCTGGGAGCCACTGCCGCATGCCTATAGCCTGCGAAGACGTCCCGGGCTTCAGCACCCTTTTCTCCGGATCAGTGGCCAGAACCGGAGTTGAGGGACACCAATTATCCCTTCTGGCCACTCCGGGGCCGAGAGACATGGGAGGGCAGGAGTCCAAATTAGACCCCAAAACACCTTTAGGGTGCCTCTGTAAAAATCTCTCAACAATTGACCCGGCATTAAAGAGAAAGCGACTGGTTTTTCTCTCTACTGTGGCGGGGCCCCAATATCCACTGAATAACCGGGAAACCTCGCCTCCTGGCGGGACTTTTAATTTCACTACCCTCACCAATTTATAGCCAGAGGGTTGGGAAATGATCAGAGATCCCCTATATCCAGAGTTTTTGGGTTTTGCGCTCGTGTTTGGACCTCTGTGCTATGTGTTCCACTGCCCAGGTTCTTCTGGCCAAAAGGCACAAGAGGTTCCACGTCCCTCCAGCCCTCTGCCTCCAATCTTTCATCCTTTGCGGAACCCCCCGAAAAGCTCTCTTCCACCTTTCCCCTGCCCCTACCCGGCTCTACCTCCGCGTGACCCCACCCCTCTGCCTCTTCTGCCTCCCATTGACCGACCCCCTCCCCAGGACCGGACCCTGACTTGCATCCAACCCTTTGTCTCCAACCGTTTGGAACGCAGTGAGTATGGTCTCACCAGCAAAGCTGTCCTGCCTTTCTTACTTCAGGATCAAGAAGATGCTGCGCTGTGGGGGGTGGGGAATTTCAAACTGCTAGGCCTCTGTTCGGAAATAGAAACAATGAGATCTGAAATGAGTGCTCGGTTCTGCCTGGGCTCCGAAGAAAAGAGGCAGTTCCTCCCCCCCCCCCACCCCCCGGCCCAAATCTTCGAGTGTCCCTACGTGAGTGGGAGCCTTGTGGGGGTGTCTGGGATCAATCCCTGAGACAAACAGAGGCCTCGTAATAAATTTAAATATGGAAAAAAAAAAAAAAAAAAAAAAAAAAAAAAAAAAAAAAAAAAAAAAAAAAAAAAAAAAAAAAAAAAAAAAACCTCCAATCACGATAATTAAACTTCGGCTCCTCTGGGGAAGTACACATAAAGGCTGGTCACCCAGCACTCCGAGCACCCCTGGCTGTTTAAGACAGAGAAACTGAGACACATAAGAGAGTTAGGGATGACCAAAGGGGTAATGGCCTTTGGGAGTCCTGCTCATAAGCAGCACACTTTGACCCACTACTTGGATTCCTTAGCCTTTTCTGCCTCCAAACCTGGCCAAGAAAAAAGTGGGTTTGAATCATTGATCCATTATGAGCTTGCAGCATCTCTCTGCCCAGGTGACTTTTAGCAACTCAATTTGCATTCAAATACCCATTGCAGACACGGAAGGGGGTGAGCAGTGTTTTGTCTGCTGGGCAAATGTCTTGCTTTCTCTCTCTCAAGAAATCACGGCATCTTGCGGGCACAGGTCCAGCATTTAAAAGCCACAAAAGCTGCCTGGCTTATTTCGCTTAGCATAATGCTCTCCAGTTCTATCCATGCTGTCGCAAAGGGTAGGAGCAAATACCATATGATCTCACCTTTAACAGGAACCTAATCAAAAAAAAAAAAAAAAAAAAAAAAAAAAAAAAAAAAAAAAAAAAAAAAAAAAAAAAAAAAAACAATACAATATAACCAAAGACACTGAAATTGAGAAGGGGTTGATAGTCACCAGAGGGGAGAGGGGAAGGAATTTCAGGGGGAAAGGGGAAGGGTTTGGAGCAACAACTATAAAGGACACATGGATAAAAACTAGCGGGGGTGGAAATGGAATGGGGGTGGGGAGGGCTGGGGCGGTGGGCTGGAATGGGAGCAAAAGACAGAAAACCGTACAAGAACAACAATTAAAATAATTTTTTAAAAAAGCCACAAAAGCATTCACCGCAACAAAGGCACACATGAGAGGTTAAATTGGATGTAAACCAAGTAAGTCGCCCACCAACCACAAGCAAAAGTACACACAACGAGAGGCACACTGTAAAAGTGTTACAGAGCAATAGAAGGTCCCTTATTGTCCGCTGCTTTATGGAAAGATGTCTCTCAAAGCCAGAGATTTGTGAAAAGGAAAGGAAATGTTTATTTAATGCTATACAGAGTTAAAGTAGCGACTTAACATCTTCATTAAAATATCAGAGTCCTTTAGGATACCCACAGACGCCCACAGTGCTTCCTATCTCCTTCTGCCCTAATTCAGGGTACCGTAATTGCAAGGAAGAGAAGCACATGTCCAGTATCCAGGCTCTTGACACCGTTCAGCTTTGTCGTCATCCAGGCAGGATCTCTAATTAATCCAAAGCCATGTGGCACCTTCTCATGGCCTACTGGCAAGATTTCTTTCACCCTTCTTCCAGGCAAAGTCTTTCTCGTTTCCAGGCCACGCAGCCAAAGGGAGCACCCTAAAGCCGCATGGTCCTTCTTCTACCAAAGCTGCGGGGAAGGGGTCCCCACTCTGGCAAAGCCACGTGGCAATTCTCTGCTAAAGCCACATGGTGATTATCCCCTCACAGGGCTGTGAGGGTCCTAACTCTTGTGAAAGCACGTGGATTCTGCCCGAAATGGCTGCCGCATCTCTGTTTAAATCCCCGCGCCAAATCTCTTCTGTACCCCCATTTCCAACTCCTCCTACAATCAGTTACACCTGCCAGCATTCCCGTATATTCCAAGTTTTTGGGGGGATGCCATCATGAGTCTGGGCATGTGTGTCCCCATTTTCTGAAGCCAATCTTCTCCAAGCTCCCACGCAGGCACTGTGACTTGAGGTTCCTCCCCCAGTCATGTCTTGGGTGGGGGGGGGGGTGTCCTTTCCATACCCCTGGCTCAGAGCATGGCCACAGCTATTTAACACATCTAAGCCACCAGCCAAAGGCTATAGATATGTTAAATGACCATGCCAGGGATTAGCTGCAAAGCTATGGCTGCACGAAAGAGCTCTGTATGTTCCTGCTCCATGTGTCCCTTCCCCCAACTCACACCTGTGGGGGAAGGGGTGAGGACATCTTATATGTCCCTCTAATATTCCCTGGACACCCTGAGTTCTGGGCCCTATTCCAAATCCCTATTTTTGGGGCCCCCCTCCTGGCTGCACCCTGCATCAAAAGCATTCACCATCCCATCCCTGTGGCACATTTCCCCACTTAAATGTAGTCTTCAAAAAAGAGAGCAAGATTTTAGCCTATAGTGGAAGTCCTGGCTTTTCCAGGCCCTGTTCTTCTAACTAGGCCTTTTCATTCTAATTTGCCTCATTCATGAGTTTCTTCTCCTTTCTCTGACCACTCTATTTGCATCTCTGACTACTCTCATGCCTATTTACTTTACCAGGTAATTACTGTGTTTGTTTTCCAACCAAGCAGCCATCTAATCTCTAAAACCATGCCTTTGATCTTTACTTCGAAGAAGGAGGTGATGATACTGCTTACATGCCTAACCCAAGGCTTGCATTCAGTTTGAGCTTCATATTGGGCTTGGCCCCACTATGCCCACGTTAACTAAGAACAAGGATACAAAGGGGGAAAATTTAATCCTCTCGTTGACTGTAGAACTCAGAAAAGAAAATGAGAAATTGAGTCTTTAGAACACTATTAACCTCTAGACCTAGGGGCTACTATAGGTCCTGAGAACAATAGAGCAATTAACTCAGTACTCAAAAACAGCGGGTACCTGCCTCTTTGATGCTGTGGGGGGAAAAGTAACTTTAAATTCAGGCATTTTTTTCAGCTGTGCCTGAGCCTGACATCTCTGTGGGGTTTTTTTTTCCAGCCTCTGCCCTGAGCATAGCAGGGGGCGGGGCACCCTAAGGGCTGTCCTGCTGCTAGCACCTCAGCTCCCAGGGTTTTCGTGATGCTGAGAAACTGCAGTTTATGGCAGGCTTTTTTTCCCCCTCCTCTAGATGTGACCATTTTCCAGCCGAGTTGCCATTTTAATCTAATTTGCAATCTCATCCTACTTCCCAGGTCACTCCCCCAACTTCTGTATTTTAATCCAATAGATCCCAAAATGGGAGTGACCCAAAGCCACATAGGTGGCAAATATTTTGCCACAATAGAGACCTCTCTTATTGGATTAAACAGTATTGTATCAGCCTCCAGTCCTATCAGGAATTATACCAAATGACTAGTGCCATTCTCTCTCTCTCTGACTCCTTGCTGGTGAAAAGCCAAACTTATAAAAAGGCCTTGAGATCTTCGGAAAGGGGCCCTAGAATTCCTCTGGCTGTTGATATGTGACTTAATGCTAATGACTCACTCAGTCCTCCCACAGACATAGGGCCTCTCCCCTGAGTGTGTCTTCTGGTCCCTAATGAAATGTGACCCATCATTGAAGCCTTGCAAACACCTTCCATATTTGATTAGTATAATTCTTGACATTCCTACTTTCACAAATAACTTGCCTGTGTCCTCTGGACTCTCTTTCTGGCTTGTATGGGGCTCTTCCTCCATCATTCTCTCATACTCACTATGTTACGGAAGAAACGACTCAACACGCAGTTGGATGGCGGAGCACGAACCTTTATTAACATGCATGGGCTCAGAGGAGTACAGACCCCAAATTCTGAGCCCCGAACCTTGGCTGACCAGGTCTTTTATGTTCTCTGGATGCCCTATCCTATGTGGCAAAAGCAGGAGGTACAGAAGCTGATGCGAAAATAACTCTAGCCTTGAGGCGTCCTTATCTGAAGCTGAGTGTACAAAAGCCAAAGCAGAAATTATGACTGCCTAACTGAAACCCAACAGCTGGCAGTTTCTAAGTAACCTAAACAAAACTCTTTCCCAGTTCCCGGTCCCTCCTCTGGGTCACCTTGACCTAGCTGACTTTTCCTCTACAACTAGAGCTCCTCATTTCTTCTTTGGAAAGTTGGAAAAAGTGTCTTGAGATCCTCCTCTGACTGATCCTTTTAAGCAAAAGTTTGGACCTTTCTTTGACCTCTTGATCTTCACCTTTATCATTCCAGCTGTATGTATTAGTATGTTGGTGCTGCTGACTCTGATCCTCTGGGCAGGGTTGGTCTGTTTGGAGGTATTTTGTTGCAGATGTTCCCAGGAGAATCCGAGAGGGATGATTGAGTTTCATGTGTTGGCTGAGAGATTTCTTGATAGCTGACCTTCAGCAGTGCAAGGAAAAACTAGGAAACTTTTCTGAAGATCCCACACGCTTTATTAATAACTTCCATATCTTAACCCTTGCTTTTGATATGGCCTGGAGAGACCTTTACATAGTTTTAACTACATGTTGCTCTCCAGAAGAAAAGCAACTAATTTGGGAAGGGGCCCGTGAACATGCAAATCAATTACATACTGAAGACCCCGGCAATGCAAGGCCTGCAGCCGAGGCTGTCCCAGATCATGTGCCCAACTGGGACTATAATACACCAGGAGGAAACAGAAGTAAATCCATCATGATACAGTACTTATTGGCTGGAATGAGGGCCTCTATCAAAAAGACGGTGAATTATGATAAGGTCAAGGAAATAACACAAGAAAGGGAAGAGAACTCTGCACTCTTCTGCAACAGACTGGTAGAAGCCTTTCGGAAATACACTAATATAGACCCAGCATCTCCAGAGAGACAGGTATTAATAGGGCAATACTTTATAACCCAGGCAGTCCCTGATATTCATAAAAAGCTTCAGAAGTTACAAATGGGGCCCCAAACCCCTTTGGCACAACTGATAAATGTTGCCTTCTCAGTCTTTATCAATCGAGACTTAGAGGAGAGACAGGCCAAGCTACTTGCATTAACTCTTAGTGGCAACATTGGCTATAGCCAGCCACCTCAAGGTAACCTGGGAAAGCCCCAAAGTTATGGAGGGCACAAGGATCAAATGTGCTTTAAGTGCAAATACCCTGGACACTGGGCAAAAGAATGCACTAAGCCACCCCCAGGGTCATGTCCCAAGTGCAAAGAAACCAACTTTGATCCCTGGCACTGGAAGGTAGACTGCCCCCATTCCCAGAGTGGAAAGGGGTCATCTCCTATGGCCATGGCAGCACTTGAGGACTGAGGGTGCCCGGGAAGCAGGTTGGCCCCAGCCTACACCCAGCATCTCAATCTCTAACAAAGAACCCAGGGTGACTCTTGACATGGCAGGTAAGAAAATTAATTTTCTTGTTGATACTGGGGCCACTTACCCTGTCCTCAATTCATATGCTGGCCCTCTCTCTTCTAACTCAAGAAGCATTATGGGAGTAGAAAGAAAATCTAAAACTTATTTTTACACACCCCCTATCACTTATCAGTTTGAGAGCCAAATTTTTAAACATTCTTTTCTAATTATTCCACAATGTCCCATACCATTGCTAAGACGAGACCTGTTGGCCAGACTAGGGGCTATTCTGAAGTTTCAGGAGGTCCTAGATAATGTCCTTATAATTATGCTAGCCTGTGAAGACAAGAATGAAAATAATATCCCAGACCAAATTTTACAAGAAGTAGAGCCCCTAGTTTGGGACTCTGGGGTTCCTGGCGGGGCCAGCACAGCCCAACCATCCAAATCTGCCTAAAGCCTGGGTAGTTTATCCCCACAAGAAAAAATATCCCATCAAGTGGGAGGCTTTAGAGGGTCCACAGCCCATCATAAAGAAGTTTATTACACACGGGCAGCTGGTACCCTGTCAGTCCCCCTGCAATACTCCAATCCTCCCCATTCTTAAGCCCACAGGGGAGTACCCGTTAGTTAGAGACTTAAGATTAATTAATGAGGCTGTTGTCCCCTTACATCCCCTTGTGGCCAATGCATATACTATCCTCACCTAGGTACCAGACTATACTCAATGGTATACTGTCTTAGACTTAAAAGATGCATTCTTTTGTATCCCTGTCCACCCAGATTCCCAGTACCTGTTTGCATTTGAGAGGACAGACCCCAAAACAATGACCCATCAACAATATACCTGGACAGTGCTGCTACAAGGATTTAGAGGCAGCCCCTATCTATTCGTGAGAGTATTAGAGAAGGATCTAAGAAATTTTCAACTACAAGAAGAAACAGTCTTACAATATGTAGATGATATCTTAATCTGTAGCCCCTCAAATGAAACCTCAGATCACAACACTATCCCAACTCTGAACTTCCTTGGGGGCCGGGGATATTGAGTCTCTAAAGGCCCAAATTTCCAAGCAGAGAGTAAACTATTTAAGATATACCTTAACTCGAGGATCTAGGCAGCTGTCACCAAAAAGAATAAAGGCAATTGCTGAGCTAATGCCACCTGCTACCAAACAGCAGCTCCACTCTTTCCTGGGAATGGTTGAGTTCATATTTCTAGGATAAAGCCAGCTCCTGCTGATCCAGATCATTCCTCAGACCAGCAGAGGAATCCAAACTCCACAGACACCTGTGAGCCAGTAGAAGATCTCAAGTTCCTGTTCAGAAGGAAGACAACTCAAACAGCAGGATGACGCCACCTGCTCCTGTGCACAGGTAGAGGACCCCAAGCTCCTCTTCCACAGGACTACTCCTAAGTCTGATAAGTAGCTTTCTATTTCACCACTTAACCCCTTTTGCTATGCTAATTCTCCACCTAAAACCATCTATGAATTAGCTGATCATATGGCCCAATCTTTAAAATTGAATTATTCATGTTGGCGTTGTCTTTCCACCTGTAGTTAGGGCTATGTTCAGCCACTGGCACCGAAACAGTGGAGAAATGTCTCTGCAACCCTAGATGAAAAGACTGTACATTCCAGCACATGGGGCATAATAGACACTCAAAACCCTGTTTCCTTAATTTTTTGCAGAAACACATCCCTGAAATTTCTCACGTCACAGTAAACCAAATGCTCCCCTATCCCTATTCCCCCCTCCCACCCAACCCTCCGGCCTCTGAACCCCCATCCCCTCACCACCCATAAGTCAGCAAGAAGTAGCCAGTTGATATCACTTCGCCCTTTATCCTATCAAAGAGGTCGGAATGTAAGCTTGGCGGGGAAAACAAAGAAAGCTATACCAGTTCCCACACGAAGAAGCTGAGACCTGAAGCCAAACTTCCCCTAAAAGTCATGTGACACCTCACCTCACCTGCATCACCCCTTACTCACCAATCCCCGATTTCCACATGACCCTCACCCACGTTTTTTTTTTGTACAAAACTCCTTCCCAAGAACAAAGTGATGAAGGGTGCAGCCAGGAGGGGGGCCCCAAAAATAGGGATTTGGAATGGGGCCTAGAACTCAGGGTGTCCAGGGAATACTAGAGGGACATATAAGATGTCCTCATCCCTTCCCCCACAGGTATGAGTTGGGGGAAGGGACATATGGCACAGGGACATGCAGAGCTACTAATCCATGGCATGGTCATTTAACATATCTATAGCCTTTGGCTGGTAGCTTAGAATCTATGTTAAATAGCTGTGGCCATGCTCTGAGCCAGGGGGATGGAAAGGACTCCCCCCAAGACGTGACTGGGGGAGGAACCCCAAGTTACAGTGCCTGCATGGGAGCTTGGAGAAGATTGGCTCCAGAAAATGGGAACTCACATGCCCAGACTCATGATGGCATCCCAATAACCTTGGAAATATACGGGAATGCTGGAAGGTGTAACTGATTGTAGGAGGAATTGGAAATGGGGGTACAGAGGAGATTTGGTGTGGGGATTTAAACGGAGACGCAGCAGCCATTAAAAAAAAAAAAAAAAGAAGATCCACTCGGTTTCACCAGAGTACAGACCCCAGCAGCTTTGATGAAGAGGGAGAGCCATGTGGCTTTGCCAGAGTAGGGACCCCTTCCCCACAGCTTTGGTAGAAGAAGGACCATGCAGCTTTGGGGTGCTCCCTTTGGCTGTGTGGCCTGGGAGCAAGAGAGACTTGGCCTGGAAGAAGGGTGAAAGGACTCTTGCCGGTAGGCCATGAGAAGGTGCCACATGGCTTTGGATTAATTAGAGATCCTGCCTGGATGATGACACAGCTGAACGGTGTCAAGAGCCTGGATACCGGACATGTGCTTCTCTTCCTGAATTACGGTACCCTGAATTAGGGCAGAGGGAGATAGGAAGCACTGTGGGCGTCTGTGGGTATCCTAAAGGACTTTGATATTTTAATGAAGTTGTTAAGTCACTACTTTAAGTCTGTATAGCATTAAATAAACATTTCCTTTCCTTTTCACAAATCTCTGGCTTTGAGAGACATCTTTCCATAAGGCAGTGGACATAACGGACCTCCTGTTGCTCTGTAACAAAAGGAATGCGACTTCCCTGGCCTGCACTCCCAGACCAGTGAACCCTGCCCAGTAGTGCTGCCCAATAAACCTCTGCTTGCCCTACTTGTGGCTCACTCTCGTTCTTCCTCAGTGAATACCTTACAATGGAGAAATGGGAACATGGAAAAATCCAGGTTTTTGCATGTGTTTGGTGTGAAATAGTGATCTAACTTACTTTAGTTTTCCAGATTCCATAAAAAGCTTATATAGGAATTAGGATGACTATTGAATTACACTTAATGATTATTTTAGGGAGAATTTCTATTCTTACACCATTTTTCCAACCTGTTCCATGTATCTCTACACTTCCCCACCCAAGCCAGAATCTTACATCAGTAAATGATGATTTTACCTTCTATTTGCTGACCATATACACTCTCAGGTTCATCCCTAACTTTTCCTTTTTCATTGGATACCCCACATCCAAATCATCAACTTCTGTTGGTCCTCTCTTTAAAGTATGTCCAGAACCTGACTACCTCTCTCCTCATTTGAGCCTATCCTGGACTGCTGCAATTGCATTATAACCAAGTTCACTGCTTCTCCATTTTCCTGTTGTTGAAATTTTTCTCAGTATAACAGCCAGAGTGGTTCTCTTTAAATGAAAGTTAGATTACATTATTCTACTCATAATTCAGCAGCCCCTCTCAAAGATAAGGCAAGTTCTTAGGGCAGCCTGCCTGGCTCTCTACCACCTGGTCCTTGTCATCTCACCTTCCCCACTCAATAATGACCATTCCTCTCCAGCTCATACCGATAAGGCATGCTTCTGCCTAGCACTATTCCATGTTGTTTCCCTTGCCTGCATACATTACATCAGATAGTTATTGCTTTTGCTAAAACATAACTTCCCTAATGAGGATTTTGATGACCATTGTTTAAATAGCAACCCCCCACTCTCTATAATCAGCACTCCTAATCTTTTTCAACTATCTTATTTTTCATCCATAATATTTATCACCATATGACATAGTGCTTTTAAAGTTTGTTTAATATCTGTAATTACCCTATTACAGAAATTATTTTCTCCCACACTATCTTTAGTATGTAGAAAAAAGCCTGGCTGTATTACAAGCTAAATATTTGTAGCATATATAAATATTAAATATATTCAGAAACATACATCTCTAAATTAATCACCTTAATTTGGGGTTTTAAAAAATGTGTAAAGTTTTTATATAGATTTTCTTGCTTCTATGTGTGAGATATGTTTTTATCATTTTCTAAATTTTTTACTAAAAGCTATTGATTTTGTATATTGATTTTTGAATGGCCATCTTGCTGATCAACTTTATTATTTCCTTTACCAACTTCTAGATAGGTCATATAGTATCCACAAATGATGACATCTTTTTCCAACATAATTAATTCTTATATTTTTCTTTTTTACTGTACCACAAATTGAATGATGGTAGTGGGCCGCTATTCTTATTCCAGGTTCTAGATGGAAGGACACTTGTGTTTCACCATTAAACACATTCTCTGCAGTTTTCTAATAGTCTTTGTGAAGTTAAGGAAAATTTCTTCTTTAAAGATTACTAAGCATTTTTATCAGAAATAATGAGTGATGAGCTTAATCACTGAAGTTTTTGGCATCAATTGAGATAACCGTGCTTTTTTAATGCTTTAATAAGTAACCTAGTGATTTACATCAATAGGTATCTTAATATGGAAACATGAATGCATCTGGAGAAAAGAAGACAGTGACAGAGAGAGCATATACAGTTTAATTATGAAGCAGTATAATAAAATGGATAATTAAAACCTTTGTCTTAACAACTATTCCATCTAACTTTGTACTGCACTCTGTTCTCTCTCTGACTTTCCACTGTCCTGTATTTTATAATGATCACTCATTTCTTTGCTCCTTAATGGTCCTTTCCATATATACATATATATGCGTAGGTACATATACATATACATATATATACCTACATATACACATATACATATATGGCACAAGTAAGTATACAGTTATGAATACACAAAACACAGAGTTTATTCTTATAATATTATTTATTCTTGTATTATATATTTTCCATACCAACAACTGTAAATCTACTTTTGTCCATGCCTATATATACCAAAAATGCATATGTGCATTGTATCTACAATGTGGATGTATATATACATGCACAGATACATACACATACAAACAGACTCTAAAAGAAGGTTTTAGATTTTCCAATCTTTTTTTTTTTTCAGACGTATTTAATATAAATGAAGGTCTTTGAGGATCACAAGGGTAGAATAAAGCCTAACACCAAGGGGAAAGCATTCTGTAGGCAGAGGTAAGGAGTGTCTACTTATCTTTAATTATCTCTTTTATATCCTTTTATGGAAAGCCAATGATCATCAAGAGGAGAAGTTAGTATTATTCAGAAATGGGCAGTTCAAAATAAAGCCTAAGCCAGTTTTCTTTCTTCTGTTCCTCTTTGTTCTGTGAATTGACTCCAATCTTGCTTGAATTCAAAGACAAAACATTGGCTCTCTGCCAATTCTTTTAACTATGTACCTTGGGCAAAGATCTTAAAAATGAAACACTGAGATATTTTATAGACACTAGGTGAGCTCTGCATATGTCAGCTTAAAAATATTATTCTAGCATCTTTAAAATCACCACAGATGGTCCTTTCAGAAACAGATCAACCTGAAGTTAAAAAAAAAAAAAAAAAAAAAACTAACTAAATATACTTACAAGAATCAGATATAAATCCAGATAATTGGAAATTAATCTGTAAGTGTTCTGGAGAACAGGTCCTTACAGAACATTATATAATAAAGTCATTTAATCCTTAGAAGAAAATTTAATTGAATAATACAGTTTTAGGTGACAATATGTTTCCATGTTTGTCTGCTCTCATATGGCAAAAGGAACAAACTCCAGGACTTTGATTGGCAAAAATTACATTCTTGGAAGGAACTAAAAAATAATTTTTTTCCTTTTTTTCAATTATTATAGTGGTTGCCCATCTCTGTAAACTTACAAAAAGCCATTGAATGGTACAACAAATTTTATATAGTATAAATTAAAGTTCAATAAAGCTCCTAGGAAAATCACTATTTTTTGTATTTTATAATACGTAATGCCAGAATTACATATACCTCTGGAAAAGTTTTCAACATCTCAATATTGAAATGCACAAAAGGAAAATCTAAAAATGTTTTAGTAGAACAATGTATTTGAAACTCTATGTTCATGAATAAAATTGGGTTTGATTCTAGAACTTAGCAAGCAGTGTAGGGCTGCTAAATGTTGTTTTGGGGAATTAATGTTTAACCTCTGTGTATAATTAGAAAGGGATGTCAGTTTCTACCAATTTAACAGAATTCTTTACTTCTTCCAAGTCCTCCTCCCTAGGAATTTGCAAGGTCTAAAATGGAATATGAAACTAACAGTGGAAAATGGCTACACTAAAGGTAAAACTACTTGACAATGCAGTTTAAAGTATGTAAAAATAAATTTAAGTTTTTCAAATACCTAGAGATTTGTGTATATTTGTGAAAAAATCATTAAAAGAATAAATTGAGTGTGGCCTGAAAGGACAGGTAGTTCTTTCAATTGTGCAACATAGCCATGTCATCCCTGAAACAACAGAAAAGAATGAAAGCCCCACTTCATTCTTTTCTGAGGGAAGTGACTGAGGGAAGGGTGGAAACTTAGGAAGACAACTGTAATGTCAAAGTAGGACAAAAGAATTGTTGATGACTCAAATTGGTCTTGACACAATGATTTATGTTTCTACCTTCAACTGAACTGGAAAACCAAAGAACAAAAATACCCTGGTTCTAGGTTTATTTATATTTATGCCATGTTCAACACTAACAGAATACCAAAGAACTTAACACCTCGAAGAATCTCTCAAGGTTAAGGGCCTACTAAATAAACCACCCCCGTTGGATGCCCTCTACATTCTTTCTGTCAGATGATTTTACCCTCAGCTTTTATTATGATTTTGAGAGCTAGACCTTTTAGCACATGGAAATGACAACCCCAAGCTCCATTGTGCACAACCTAGACAATCACACACACAGCTCTCTCTTGCCTTGCATGACGCAGTCAATGTGAGCCATGCTTTAGGAGACAGTCAGATGCTTCTGCTTCAAACTGGAATATAAACTGAGCCAAGTAACACATTCAGTCCAAAGGTGAGTGTGGCACTCTGAACCCATATATATAATTTTTAAATTGTGGTGGCAGGAAAATGGAGATAACTGTACTTGAACAACAATTTTTTAAAAAGAAAAAAGATAAATATATTATATATTTTACAATTATTCAAAGACTGTTTCAACTGCTGGCCACCTAAGGACAATTATTGACAGGATACCTATGCTATAATGGAAACTCACCATTTGCCCATCAACCTTGTTCTTGGAGAATTATATATTATATGCATATAATATATATGTAATATGTGTGTATGTGTATATATGTAGGGTTCAAGTAGCCAACAGTATTGCAGAACAAGTTGAAAAATTAAATCTCAAATCAGAAGCCACAGCAGCTCCAGGGACATAGGGAGAAGGCACTAATTAGCTATTTTTTCAGGGGTATTTGAGAAATTCTAGCCATAACATATGACTTCATCATACTGAGCTAAAATTTTCCTTCTTGAATGTTTCTGAAAGCTTCTACCTCATTGTTACAACCCTACTTCCTGAGGCTGCCAATCAAATTGAATCTTTTTCTCACATAATAGATCTCTAGTTTTTTAAAGATTGGTTCTATATTCACTCTGCCCAAATTTGGCCTAATCTCCCCTGTTTCTTCAGCTTTTTTTCCCTCCTCTATTCTTTTATTTTATTTTTTTGTGACATATTAGATCTTGTGTAGATATTCCTATGTGTTCCCTTAACTCTACATGAAAAAGTTTGTAATCTAATGTCCACCAATTATAGACTAAAACTTAACACATTTTATCAATTATATTGTTGGTCAAAATTGGAACTTAGTGAATGAATGTGTACGTTTTAAAATGTGCCCAACATTCCACCTAAAAATGCAGCACAAAGCTAACAATAAGCTGTGAACATATATGTGGGGTTTTGTTTCATTTCACTTTATTTTCTGCATCTTTGGAACTCCAGAAAACTACTTATTGCAGAATAGACAATTTACAAGTAGTCCTTGTCTTTACCTGAGGCATTTATTTCTGTATTAATTCATTTAACTGTAGTTTATGTGGCAAGATTTCCTTAAAAGAAAGAATACACTATTGAGAAATTATATACCTGTGATTCCTGGCTGGCAGTGTTAATGAGCTACCGAAGGACCATCACTTTCTACAACCCTTTTTGATAGTTAAGGCCAGTAAATACAGCCAGTACACAGCTCCTAAGTCCACACCCTCTACAGCGGACACAATGTCTCACTGAGTGACTCAACGACCTCTCTCTCTCTCTGGAACTTCAGACCACCCTCAGTGGTCTCAGTCAGGAAGACTACTTTAACATTAGGGTGTGATGAGAGGTCTTGACTCTGAAGTGGGCCTCACCCAAGTAGTTTCTGCCCATCCGATGCCATGTTATAGTCTATGAATTTCAGTTAATGGTTTAGCTAATGTGCTTATATTCTGAGGAAGTTACAAAAAAACATAATTATAAAAGTCAATATGATAACCATGGTACATAAACTAAATTATCACACTAGGACAAATTAATTACACTTATCTGTAGAGATTCTCTTATGAATTATAATAAGAAGGTCTTTTCAAATTACTAGCAACATACTCCTTCAAAGAATATTTACTTGTTGCAGCATACACAAGATGTTGTGCCAATAGCTGGGCTGACTGTTCTCCTACTTTATACCAGCCATAGTTAGTTCCCAGCAAGCCAACTGCCCTGTTTTAACTTAGGGCTTGAGGATAAAATTCTGGGGCCAATCAGCACAGATAATGTGTTCCATCTTTGATACACTGGGTACAGAGAATACAAAGGAATCTTTCTGTTTCCCTTTCCTGCTGGTCAACATTACCACCCTATCTCTCTAAAGCTACAGGAAACCAGGCCCTGTAGGTCAGAGGTAAGGTAGGCAAGGGTTTTGCTTGAAGCTATCTCCCATGGCCACTTTTACTTTGCAGCAAGTCTTGTGAGTTAATGTGTATCCTTGATTATGTCAGGTATACCCAGCTCCATCCTATTATTTGGGAGAGGACACACCCACTCTGTATTCCTGGAGGGTAAGGACGAGATGATACAAATTAGAACTGAACTCAAGACTTTTGTGTTCTATTTCCAAAGGTGAACTATGTAGGAGTGTATCTTTGTACAAGATATGACACTCTGCTAAACCTTTGATTTTCACCAATAAAAAACAAGGGATGTACTAGATGATCTCCAGCCCCATTTGAATCCATATTCAAAGACGCTCCAGCATCTTTCCAAAGAATGAAGAAAAGGTAGAACTTCACCTGGTTCTCCTTGCCAATTTATGTGCTTCATTATTATAACATTGATAGATGCAAAAATACCACTGAAGTTCAAAGACCCAAGAGAAATTTTTTTCTTCCTGTATATAATTTAAAAATTCTTCACAAAATCACAAATCTGCATCATGGAGGCTTTGCCATATGTCGTTTGTCTCAGCTGAACTACCCTCCCCAGAGCTCCCTTCTCTGTATATTATAATTAAGATGGAACATAAGAGTCCTTCTTGTGTAAGATCTGGTTAGTGGAAGTGGGGTGGCAGCCATATAAGAGCTGGCACACATTGTCTTTAACTACTGACTTGCCTAGTTGGCATGGGCAGCAGATGAGACTGAAGGTGGCTCACCTCCCACTGGGTTCTCCTGCAGATGCTCTGACTGCTATCCCTGGTGTATGCTTTGTTACATGACTAGAGTCGCAATTTATACAGGATCCAAACCATCAAGGTCAGAGGCAATAAGAACTGGCAGATTCAATGCATTCTCACGAGCTCCAGTCTGTCCTTGTTCTCCCATTCACTTTCCCTTCCATCTGCCTGCTCTGTGAAATTCAATGTCTGGTATCAGTTAAAAAGGCTACAGGCTTATCAGAGTTCCTTACTTCCTGTCCCAGTTGCTCAAGGTCAAGTCCCTGTGACAAATCCTTTTGCATATATTTTATACTTTTAGTGATTCCTAGTGGTTCTCTTATGAACACTAGTTACACACATTTCAGTCAATATTTTAAATATTCAATGTTATTATATATGCCCCATTTTAAAACATGTTACAGATATTAGATTTGGAAGAACTCTTATAAAAATGTCATGAAGATCAATACCCTCATTCTGAGTATGAGAAGAAAAAAAAACTGAAGCTCAAGTATTACAAGTACTTTTGGAAGCAGGACAGGGAACAGAACACTAGACTTCAGACTCAGCCCCATGTTCTCTAGCAGGGAAGACCTAACATGATGAAAATTCAGAGTTTCTAAAATTATTTAAAGTTAATTTATTTGTTTATATTTGTTTAAACACTTCTCAGACTATTGGTGTTTCACAGGCATTCTATCTAGTCCTAGAGGGAGATTATTATACAATTTGGTGCTCAAAGTTTGGATAAAAAACATTCAGAATTTCTCCCAAAATATGTCATTTATTTACTTCTTCACTAAAGAAATATTTGCTGCATAGTATTTGCTATGTGAAAACACTGTTCTAAATCCTGGGAATTCAGAGGAGAACACATTGGACAAGGCCCTTGTCTCCATGGACTCTTGGGGCAGACAGAACAGACAAGTAAAAAAATATGTATGCTTTATATAGATCATTTCCATAAAAAAATATAAATTGTGAGGATATAGAAGTTATCATAGAAGGTCTTAATGTAGAAAGTCCAGGAAGGTCTGTTTCCAGACCTGACATTTGAATACATATCCAAATGAAGTGAGAAAGCAAAAGCTAGGAATTGCTGAAGATAGTTCTACAAGGAAAGAACCACAAATACAAAAGTCCCGGGTTACTTTTTATGTGCGATAATCATAACGATCAAGAGGAAGAATGACAGGAGATTAGCTCTTTGTGTGTGAGAACCTTGGATTTTATTTTGAATCTTACAGACAATCACTCAAGGGTTTTAAGCAGGGAAATAAAGGACCTGACTTAAATTTTAAAAAGCTCACTCTGGTACTATCGAGGGACAAGAGTAGAAGCAGGGAAACCTATTGATGGAGTCTTAGACTAAGGTGAACTATAGTTATGAAAAAGGTGAGATATAATTAGAGCCAGCATGCATCTTAAAAGCACAGCAGAAGAATTTAAACATGGATTATATGTGAAGCATGATAGAAAGAGGGCAATGTTGGGCAACTCCTGGGTGTTTGACCTGAATGCCTAAGAGGCTGGTAGTGCAATTTACTGAGATGGGAACAGGTTTCGGTGTTAGGGAAAATCAAGAACTCTATTTGTGAACATATTAAAATTATGACGCTTCTTAGACATCCTAGTGGAAATGTCAAATAAGCGTTCATTTGTACTCATCAAAGTTTTAGTGTCTGCAATTTGTGTACACATGAATATTTGCCATGGGAATGTGTGTCAAGTAGGATTTGAAAATAACTACTTACCTTAAACTGGCTTAGGAAAAAATTGTCAGCCCATTAATGTTTTGTTGGTTTTTCTTTCCTTATCCATATAAAGTAAACATATGAAAATGAAATCATTAGGATAACTTTCATCTTATCTTGGCAAACAAATCCCAATATCCTTCCCCTCCTCTCCACATGTCAAAATATTACTGGTCTTTAAGAACAAACTCAAGTTTTATAGCAGCTATCAAATCCCATTTCTTCTAGAAAGATCTTTCACACTTAATCCATACCACCATAATCTCTTTGCTCACACCTCTTCTAGTATCTAAGAGTCAATGTTGTACCATTTAGTACATAATTATTCTTAAATGGTTTCATGTGTGTTATTCTTGCCTCTTCCACTAGATGACTTGAGAGGAAGTCAGTCCCATATGATAAACACTAAATGATGTTCACCAAATCTATTCTTTTTTTCTTTTGGACACACCTCTAGACTATATTTCTTAGTCTCCTGGGCTGTTAATTAAACAGCAAGTGAGGAAAAGTAGAACATTTCTAGGCCTATCCTGTGATTTCTGGAATGATCTTCTTCTGTCTCTTCTTATATTCTAGCTGGATGCTGTTGCCAGGGTAATCTTGGAAGACATATGCTAACAATGGCAGATTTTCTGTCACTCTGGGTCCCTAACTGACTATATGGAGCAGAACCTAAGCCAGCAATTACACTTTTAATGAGTGAGAAATTAATTCTATGTTATTCCATGTAGATTTTGGGCTTTATTTGTGGTAACAGTTAGCATGTACTTGGGCCTAGAACAGGCTTGTCAAACCTTTATTTGCAAGGCTGTTGGAGTTTGTGCCAATGTGCTATTTTTGCTAAGTAAATAAGTTGCTTGTTCAGGTCATGAAACTAATAAGTAGTAAAGACAAGGCTGTCTGATTCCAAAACCTGTACTTTTAATCATTACCTTCTACTGAATCTTCAATGTCATTGATAATTGATATCTTGACAATAAGAGAACTATTACAACTTTAGTGATAACACAGCCAAAAAAATCTTCTGATGTGAATTTGAGCAAAATAATAAGGGAGCTGAGAAGTGACATGGGTGAGCCATGCAGAGGAGAAAAGGAAGAAAATACAGAGACAGATGAATAAAACTAGAATGTTTGTTCTCCCAAATGCAATAGCATGCCTGATTCACTGCCATAGGCTGTGAATGGATCACCATGTTCTTATTTTTTTATGAGGCAGACGTCAATCATCAAAAGATACAGAGCAAGGTCTCTAGCATTTCATTACAAATACCTTCTACAGGATGAAAAACCCCACATAATTGAAGACTGGGAAGAAAAATATAAGAAATAAGCTAATAGTAGTAATAAACCTAAAAATCCAAGGAGAATCAAACCAAAAAGTCCTTCTTAGGAAAAAATATACTAAAATGAGTGTATATGTACATATACACAACAATTCCATGTCTGTTAATTTTACTAAAATTTCAAATCTATATATTGAATATTTTAAACTCAAAAAGCAAACAGTAAAAACACCTCAAAACCAGTAAAATTTAATCTTAAATATGTTTATTTTATAAATATTGTGTCATGTATATGCTATAAATAAATGATGCTACTGTGAAATGTCTAATACAATTTATCCTGATAAAGCATAAAATGAATAAAGTAAAGCTTATATCTTCACGGGCTTGGCTTTATGAGTAACCTTTTGTATTACTCAAAGAAAACTTCACTGAACAAATCGACTACATCTCCAGCATAAGAATAACAAATTTAGGTCACTCTTCGCAGGAGGGCCTGAGTAAAAGATTGTGTATCATTCTTCATTTCCTTTAGCCATCTGAAAAATAATTCAGAATTTATAATCATGAGGATAGTATTAGTACTTATATTTCATGTCAGAGTTTTAAATCACTTTTGTATTCATTACATAACTTGACCTCACAACAACAGATACCAATTCTTTGTAATTATCATTATCTGTATTTTACAGAGAAGAAAAAGGAGATTCTGAGAGTTCAGGTCACTTTCCAGAGGCCATACAATTAATTCTTGAACCCAGGTCTTAGGAATGAAACACACTTTCTGCTAAGCTGCCTTTTACATGATAACTTACATTTAAAGTAAGCAGCACTTAAAAAGCATGGGAGCAAGTAAGGCAGATAAAATAGTCCCAAATTACAGATGAAGAAACTGAGGCTCTGAAAGTTAAATGAATTACCTGTAAATTCCTAACTAGCTCATAAGGAAAAAGAAAAAACAAAATTTGATTTAAATCAAAGTGTCTTGATTTCAAGTTCAGCCTTCTTTTCCTTGTGGCAGGCCAGAGGTAAATCATTTATAAGAAATGCAAGCTTTGGAGTCAGAAGCAGACTCCCATTCCAGATGACCACAATCTATGAGCTGTCTGGTTGAATTTAGGGTCAGCCTGTCCATCTGCCTCATTAAATACCTCAGACTCAACATGATTAAAATAAACTTGTGATTTACTGCAGCTTATCCTAACTTGATGCTATTTTAGTATTTCTTCTCTTTGCAACTGGTACCAGCATCTACCCAATGGAGAAAACCAGACCCTCACCCATGTACCTATACTACATTATAACTATGTTTTAGACTCATGCCTTCTATAGTCCCCACAATGGCCTCCCTTGTCTTCCACTCTTTCAACCTCTTCTCAGCTTTCCGAAAGATCTAGTGTTATCAGATCATGTTACTTCTCTGCCAAAAATCCTGCACTAATTTCATATTGTTCTGGCAAAAATCAGAGTCCCCTAGATGGTCCTGAATTACCTTGATTCGGCCTTGTTTCTCAGCCTTATAGCACTCTTCTTTCCCCATCCTGGGACCTGTACTGAGAGCCTTGTGTGCATTATCTCAGTTAATTCTCAAAATCTCACCTAACCCACACAGGAGTATTACACAGCTTATGCACTAAGCCTCTCTCTACTGTACTGTTTCTTATGCCAAATAAGGAGAGCCAAATAAAAAAATTTTGATCTATTTTTTTGTTTCCACTTCCAAGCTTTATCTCTTATTACTGTAAAGGCATATGTTATTAAAACAATTATTATAAAATCAAGGTAGATTTGCTGAGACTAGCTTACCAGTATAAAATGTAAATATGATCCAAACATATTTGCAAAACAATTAAAATACTTCATTACTAATGATTATAAGAAAACAGATACTTACCCCCAAAATTTCTTTTTTTAATTTATTATTTATTTATTTATTTTATTGTTGTTCTACTATAATTGTCCCAATTTTTCCCCATTGCTCTCCCCGGCCCCCCTGCTCTGTTCCCACAGTCAATCTCCACCCTGTTATCCATGTCCAGGGGCCATTTTTACTTGTTCTTTAACTAGGCCCTCCCCCTTCTTTCTTCCCTTATCCCCCAACCCCATCCCCTCTGGTCCCTGTCGGTTTGGTCCTCATTTCCTTGCCTCTGGTTCTATTTTGCCTATTTGTTTGTTTTGTTCATTAGGTTCCATTTATAGGTGAGATCATATGGTATTTCTCTTTCACTGCCTGGCTTATTTCACTTAGCATAATACACTTCAGTTCTATCCATGCTGTCATAAAAGGTAGAAGTTCCTTCTTTCTTTCGGCTGTGTAGTATTCCATTGTGTAAACTTAACCACAGTTTTTTTATCCACTCATTTACTGATGGGCATTTAGGCTGCTTCCAGCACTTGGCTATTGTAAATTGTGCTGCTATGAACATTGGGGTGCATAGGTTCTTTTGAATTGATATTTCAGGATTTATAGGGTATAATCCCAGTTGTAGAGTCACAAGGTCAAAAGGCAGTTTCATCGTTAGTTTTTGAGGAAATTCCATACCATTTTCCTCAATGGCTGCACCCATCTGCATGTGCACTAGAGTTTACTTTTCTCTGCCTTGTTGCCAGTAGTTGTTGTTTTTTGATTTGTTAATGATGACCATCCTCACTAGTGTGAGGTGGTATCTCATTGTGGTTTAAATTTGCATCTCTCTGATGGCTAGTGGTGCTGACCATCCTTTCATATGTCTATAGACCCTCTGTATGTCCTCCTTAGAGAAATGTCTATTCAGGTCCTTTGCACATTTTTTAAATTGGATTATTTGTCTTCCCAGCGTTGAGTCATATGAATTCTTTATATATTTTGAAGAGCAAATCCTTTCTGAGGTATCATTGGCAAATATGTTTTCCCATACATTTGGTTCATTTTTAGCCATAAATTTCTAAATTAAAATTTAACTCATGAATTCTCAATTATTCTTTTGTCAATGAAGTTTTCAATTAGTTTGTTTTTCATTGGTAGCAAGTGTACATAAGTATCTGTATACACAGCCTCTGCCATTGAGAAATAGCATAACTCAAAAAACTATTCCTTTGCCCTTATTTTAGTGTGGTGGTAGACTTATAGAATGACTACTGATATACTTTTTTTTAATCCTCACCCAAGTATATTTTATTATTGATTTTAAAGAGAAAGGGAGAGAGAGAGTAGAGAGAAACACTGATGTGATAGAGAAACATTTATCAGTTTCGTAACACACACACTGACATAGACAGGGGATGGAACCCACAACCTAGATATGTGCCCTGATTGGATTGAACCCAAAACCTTTTCATGTAGGGGATGATGCTGAACCAACTGAGATATTTGGCAAGGGTGACTACTGGTATACTTTTGATAGACTTTCAAACAAATGAGGAATTTCATTTCAGGATTTATACTTTATTGGGTAATTCAATCAATGATATTAAAAGTTACATTGGCTCTGCTTGGAGTAAATTGTCAAAGTACTTGCCTTGTCAAATAAGGCAAATACATTTTTTAAGTTTCTGGGAGGTCTCAGAACATGTGAAATGGGAGCTGCAGAATATGTACGGTGGGAGTTAGGTAATCCAATCCTAGCTTCTTTAAAATATGAAAAATATAATTTGGTGTGGGGGGATTGAATACTGCCTGCCCCAGGAAAGTAAATAAGCATTAATGTTTATAGAAGTCACTGAGAATCAAGATTTTTTTCATATAGAATACCTCACAAAGTTTAGATTAAAAATTAGAACGAATTTAGAGAGACTGAAGGTGGCAGCTGAACACACTTGCTGGTGAACCCTACTGGGACACCTAAGCCAATCTTCTGAAGAACGAGTGAACAGCCAATGGAATCCCAGCTTCTATGAAGTTTGGAAGCCAAAATTGTAGAGGATGTTAAAAAACAGATGGTAAGGTTATTGCATTGGGAGGTAAGGTCCCTGGGACCTGCACAGGGACAAAGACTGCTGCAGTCCCTGGCCTGGTATCTGGTGCTGGGGTTGGTGGCTGTCCCAGGAGCTTTGAAGGAGAGCCAGGTCAGTGATTGTAATTCCACAGCTCTCTCCTCTACCAGAGCAGGGAAGGCAGCCCCATACCAGGGAGATATGGATGCTTGAAGTCGCTGAGGGGAATAAAGATGCAGTGGGAGACACAGAGAGGTGGTGTTCCCCTGCTGGGACTGTGGCCACCAGATAGGACATTACCAAAGAAACTGGGGAGCTGGTTGACACTTGGAAAAAGGAGAAGATTTGGGCCATGATGGACCCTGACCTGGATAGTCTTCAGTCTAGTCAGAGAATTGGGCTGTGTGAAAAGATGGGCACTTGTTAAAAATGGCAGGTGCAAACAAGAGGAATTTCCTTAAAAAAAAAAAAAAAAAAAAAAGGCTCACAGCTGCTGTTTAAGGAACTCTTGCAGTAGCTAGGCCAGTGAAGGAGGAGGAAGGGCATGAATTGCTCCTAATCAGGGTGTGACCAAATTGAGGCAGCAGGGGCTCAGAGGGGTAGCACTCCCTAGAGAGAATTAATTCAATAGGGGAAATAAACTACCCTGAAGGGACTTTACAAGTGCACAGCACCCAGACCAGCAAAGAGGGAAGAGGTATGGTGAGAGTTGCTCCTAATCATGGTACCTCAAGGATGGAACAACATGGTAGATTGAAGGCACAGGCCTGGCACTGATGGATGTTGGGGGCCTGACAGCTCTCCGAAGGCCTGGGCAGGAGGAAGGGCACCTGTGAATATTGTTGCCAAGACCTAGCCCCCAATCCTAACAAAACCACAGGAAAGGAAAGAAAGCAAAGCCCAGCCCCTCTCTGCCTGCAGCATTCAGGAAAACCAGCAGAACATTAGCGTTAGAGGGTTTAAAGTCAGCAGGAGGGTTTTCCTTTTCTTTTCCTTTTTTTTCTATTCTTGTCCCAAGTGTAAGACAGTAAGACCTGGAGCTGTGAAAGGGCCAAAAACAGATCCAGAGAGGGATCACAAGGCTAATACCAACAACTAAAAAACTAAGACAAATTTCACTTTGCAATCCTATATTTGATTATTATTATTTTTGAAATTTTCATTTATTTTATTTGATTATTGTTTTTTATTTATCTTCTTTCCATTTACCTTTCTTTGTTTTGTTTGTTTAATTGCATTGTCTGACTAGTTTTCCTTGTTCTCTCTTTCATATTGCATTTTAATTTTTCTTTCACTTCACTCATATTCTAACAATGTAACAGGGTGCAGCCAAGAGGGGTGCCCCAAAAAGGGATTTGGAATGGGGCCCAGAACTCAGGGTGTCCAGGAAATATTAGAAAGACATATAAGATGTCCTCACCCCTTCCCCCTCAGGTGTGAGTTGGGGGAAGGGACAAATGGGGCAGGGCCATTGAGAGCTGTTTTGCATAGCAACAGCTTTGCAGCTAACTTCTGGCATGATCATTTAACATATCTGTAACCTTTAACTGGTTTCATAGATTTGTTGAATAACTGTGGCCATGCTTTGAGCCAGGGAGAAGGGAGTGACTTCCACCCAAGATATAACTAAGAGGCAACTCCCCCTGTTTGTGGCAGCTGCATGAGATCTTGGAGATGTTTGGCTCCACGCCATGGGGCCACACCTGCCCAGACTCACTATGGAAGCCCAGTAAAACTGGAAGGATACAGGAGTGCTGGCAAGTGTAGCCAATTGTAGGAAGAGTTAGAAATTGGGCTGCAGAGGAAGATTGGCATGGGGATTTAAACCCAGGCACAGCGGCCATTGGAGAGAGAGCCACGAGCTTCTGGCAGAGTGGAGACCCTCTCGCAGCCATGTGAAGGAGAGATCCATGCAGTTTCATCAGAGCCAGGACCCTCGCAGCCCTGTGAGGTAGAATCACCATGTAGCTTTAGCAGAGAATCTCCACTCGGCTTTGCCCAAGTGGGGACCCCCTCCCCGCAACTCCAGGTGAAGGGAGAACCATGTGGCTTTGGCAGAGTGGAGACCCTCTCGTAGCTTTGCCAGGGAGAACTATGAGGTATTGCCAGAGTGGAGACCCCTTCCCTGCAACTTCGGTACAAGAGGACCATGCAGCTTTGGGGTGCTCCCTTTGGCTGCATGGCCTGGGAAGCAGGAGATACTTTGCCACGAAGAAGGGGGAAAGGACTCTTGCCAGAAGGTGCCATATGGCTTTGGATTAATTAGAGATCCTGCCTCGACAACGACACAGCTGACAGTGTCAGGAGCCTGGATCCCAGATGTTTGCTTCTTTTCCTGAGTTATGGTGCCCTGAATTAGGACAGAGGATGAAGGAAGCACTGTGGGCATCTGTGGGTATCCTAAAGGACTTTGATATTTTAATGAAGATGTTAGGTTGCTACTTTAAGTCTGTATAGCATTAAATAAACATTTCCTTTCCTTTTCACAAATCTGTGGCTTTGGGAGACATCTTTCTATAAGGCAGTGGACATAATGAACCTTGGCCCCATGGCCTCTGTGTTCTGTAACAGTAACACACTACTCTTGGTCTTTTGCTTTCTATTCTTTTTATTCAGATCATATATTTCTCATCCTATTGTTCCAATATTATTGTAAATAATTGTCATTCCATATTACTATAAATACTACATAGCATCCCTCCCTGGTCTTGGCCCATTTCACTATCTTCCTGAGCTCTATTACTGTTGTGGTTAACTCTATTCTCTTACATACTATGCCTAGTTTCTATCCTTTACTCTCACTATATCTCACCATCTAACCTTGCACATTTGCTCTATTTCTGGATTCAGCTCACATTCCTTCTCCCCTATAATAAGAATTTTATCTATTTTTTACCTTTTATAAAAAAGGGCTGGTTGGGTGAAATATCATGTTTATCATTGCACTTCTCCAAAGGATCTCTTATCTGTTCTCTACTTGTTGGTACTTTAAATCCCATAGAATACTCTCCTGCTGTCTCACTCCATTTTGCCTTCCCCCTGCCACTGAACACATACAAGATAAGGTGAGAGTTGTGAACACCAGTAAACCTACTGGAGAGAGAACCCACCAAAAAAGGAAACACCAACACATAAAACCCAAGTACAACAAGAGAGCCCACATAAACAGAAGACAGGGCAACCCTAGAACATCCAGACAAGGAAATGGAAGAGACCACACCACTGAATCCAAATATAAGTGCCACAGAAGTTCACCCAACAAAGACAGCTAGCAAAGCAGAACATCAGGTAGCACAGAAACAAACAAACAAACAAACAAACAAACAAAAACTTCACTTAATATGGAGAAAAAAAGAAAGAACCTACAATCAAAAGGAATGGAAGACTCCCAACTAAAAGAGTTAAATGAAATGGAAGCAAGCAAACTATCAGATATAGAATTCAATGAATGGTTATAAGGATACTGAAAGAACTCAGAGACAAATACAAGGAATTGAGTGAGAACTACAACAGTATGAAAAATAAAATGGAAACTATAAACAACCAGAAATGAAGAGCACAATTTCTGAAATAAAAAACACACAAGTAGAGATTACAAGCTGGCAGGATGATGCAAAGGAACAAATTAGTGAGCTGGAGGAAAAGGTAGAAAGAAACACCCAAGTAGACTAGTTACATAAATAAAGACTCAAAAAATATGAAGATGCCTTAAGGGAACTCCAAGACAACATGAAACTCAACGACATTCGAATCATAGGAATACAAGAAGGAGAAGAAAAGGAGCAAGGGATACAAACTATGTTTGAAAAACAATGACAGAAAACTTTCTGAACCTGGAGAGGGAAAAACCACTCAAGTTCAAGAAGCACACAGGATCCCAATCAAGATGAACCCAAAGAGGCTTAATCCAAGAAACATCATAATTAAAATGCCAAGTTTTTCTTTTTAAAGAAAAAGAGAGAGCCTTAAATGCAGCAGGGGAGAAATCAGAAGTAACATACAAGGGAGTTAAAATAAACCTAGTACCTGATTTCTCAACAAACACACTTCAGGCCAGGAAAGAATGGAAAAAAAAAAATATTCCAAGTAATGGAAAGCAAATGCCTGCAACCAAGATTGCTCTACCCAGTGACACTCTCAATTAAAATGGAAGGTGAAATAAGGAGTTTCCCAGACAAAAGAAGGTTGAAAGAATACACCACCACCAAACCAGCCCTGCAACATATGCTAAAGGGACTGCTGTAAGAAGAGGAAGAAAAAGAGTGAGAGAGAGGAACACAGGTACAAAGGGGGGGGGGGAGAATAAATAACTATCAATAATAACCTTAAATGTAAATTGATTAAATGCTCAAATCAAAAGACATAGGGTAGCTTAATGGATAAGAAAACATGACCTGGACATATGCTGCCTAGAAGAGACCCACCTCAGAAAACAAACCTACACAGACTGAAGTGAAAGGTTGGGAAAAATATTCCAAGAAAATGGATAGGAAAAGAAAGGTGGAGTGGCAATACTTACATGAAACAAAATAGACTTCAAAACAAAAGACATGAAATGAGACACTGAAGGACACTTCATAATACTCAAGGGAAACATCCATCAAGAAGAATAAATATTGTAAATACATATGCACTCAACAAAGGAGCACACAAATATATAAGAAAAATCTTGGGGAACTTAAAGAAAGATATAGATAGTAACAAACTTATACTAGGGGATATTAATACCCCACTGTCAATAATGAATAAATCTTCTAAACAAAATATCAACAAAGGATATTGTGGCTTTGAACAATGATATAGATTACATGGATTTAACATATATATAGAACCTCTCATCCCCAAAAAGCAAAATATACATTCTTTTCAGATGCACATGGAATGTTGTCAAAGACAGACCACCTGATAGGATACAAAATAAGCCTCAGTAAATTCAAGAAAATTGAAATCATATTAAGCATTTTCTCTGACCACAGGGAACTGAATCTAGAAACCAACCTCAAGGAAAAAAATCAAAAACACTCAAATTCATGGAGATTGAATAGTGTGCTATTAAACAATGAATAGGTTAACAATGACATCGAGGAAGAAACCAAAACTTCCTTGAAACAAATGAAAATGAACACACAATAGTCCAAAACTTTTGGGATACAGCAAAGGCATTCCTGAGAGGGAAATTCATAGTGATACAGGCCTACCTAAAAAAAGATAGAAATATTTCAAATAAACCACCTAACCCTACATCTACAAGAACTGGAGGAACAACTAACAAAGCCCAGAGAGATTAGAAGGGAGGAAATAATCAAGATCAGAGAAGAATATAATGGCATATAGACTAAAACAACAAGCCAAAGGATCAATATACCAAGGAGCTGGTTCTTAGAAAAAAATAAACAAAATTGAGAAGCTTTTAAGCAGACTCATCAAGAAAGATAGGGAGAGGACCCAAATAAACAAAATCAGAAATGAAAGAGGAGAGATTACAACTGATACAAAAGAGATACACAGGATTGTCAGAAATTAGTACAAAAAAACTATATACAAAGAAATTTGAAAACCTAGGTGAAATGGACAAATTTCTACAGAAATATAATCTCCCAAAACTGAATGAAGAAGCAGAAAGCCTAAACAGACCAATAGCAGCTGATGATATCAAAGCAGTAATCAGAAAGCTCCCGGCACACAAAGGCCCTGGACTGGATGGTTTCACAGGAGAATTTTCAAAACTTTTAAGAAAGAGCCAACCCCTATCCTTCACAGACTATTCCAAAAATCCAAGAAGAGGGAAGACTCCGAAACTCTTTTTTATGAAGCCATTATTATCCTAATTCCAAAATCAGATGAAAACACAACAAAAAAAGGAAACTTTAGGCTAATATCACTGATGAACATAGATGCTAAAATCCTCAACAAAATATTGGCAAACTACATCCAGAAATACATTAAAAAAGATCATAAACCGTGATCAAGTTAGATTCATCCCAGGGATCCAAGGATGGTACAACCTTCACAAAGCAATAAATGTAATACATCACATAAACAAAAGACAAAAATCACATGATCCTATCAATAGATGCAGAAAAAGCATTTGATAAGGTAAAGCACTAGTTACTTATTAAAACACTCAGCAAAGTGGGAATAGAAGGAGCATTCCTCAACATGATAAGGTCATATATGAGAAACTTCCAGCCAACATCATACTCAATGGGCAAAAACTAAAAGCTTTCCCACTAAAATGAGGAACAAGACAAGGATATCCACTTTCATCACTTCTATTCAATATAGTATTGGAAGTCCTAACCACAGCTATCACACAAGAAAGAGAAATAAAAGGCATCCAAATTGGAAAGGAGGAAGTAAAACTGTCACTGTTTGCAGATGATATGATAGTGCAAATAGAAAACCCTACAGACTCCATGAAAAACCTACTCCCCATAATAAGCAAATTTGGCATAATAGCAGGGGTTGCAGTCAATATTCAGAAATCAAAGGCATTTTTGTACACCAAAAACAAAAGATCAAAATCAGAAATCAAGGGGAAAAAACCCCACTTGCTATAGCAACGAGAAAAATAAAATACCTAGGAATAAACCTAACCAAGGAGAAAAAAGACCTGTACTCAGAACACTACAGAACACTGAAAAAAGAAATTAAGGAAGACACAAATAAATGGAAGCATACACTATCTTCATGGACTGGAAGAATCAACATCATCAAAATATCCATGTTACCCAAAGCAATTCATACATTCAATGAAATCCCTATTAAAATACCAATGACATATTTCACACATATAAAACAAACATTTCAAAAATTTATATGGAACCATAAATGACCCTGAATAGCTGCAACAATTTTGAGAAAGATGAACAAAGTAGGAGGGATCACAATACCTACATCAAATTATATTACAAGGACACTGTAAGCAAAACAGTATGGTATTGGCATAAGAAAACATAGATCAATGGAACAGAATAAACAGCCCAGAAAAAACCCAAGTCTCTATGGTCAATTAATATTCAACAAAGGGGGCAAAAGCATAAAATAGAGTAAAAATAGCCTCTTCAACAAATGGTGTGGGGCAATCTGGACAGCTACATCAAGAAAATGTACCTCAATTACCAACTTACACCATACACAAAATAAATTTAAAATGGATAAAAGACTTAAATATAAGTCATGACACCATAAAAGTCCTAGAGGAGAACATAGGCAGGAATATGTCAGATATCCCATGCAGCAATATTTTCATGGATATTTCACCTAGAACAAGGGAAAAAGGAAAGAATAAACAAATGGGAATACATCAAATTAAAAACCTTCTGCTCAGCTAAAGAAAACAGCATTAAAAAGAGAACCAACTATATGGAAAAACATTTTTCAAATCATACTTCAGACAAGGGTTTGATCTCTGAAATATACAAGGAACTCACATAACTCTGTGCCAGGAAGACAAATAATCCAATTAAAAAAGGGGAAAGGATTTGAACAGATGCTTCTCCATGGAGGACATACAGAGGGTCCAGAGACATGTGAAAAGATACTCAGCATCACTAGCCATTAGAGAGATGCAAATTAAAAACACAATGAGATATCACTTCATACCAGTCAGAATGGCCATCATACACAAAGCAACAAACAACAAGTGTGGAGAGGATGTGGAGAAAAGGGAACTCCAGTGCACTGTTGGTGGGAATGCAGACTGGTGCAGTCACTGTGGAAAACAGTATGGAATTTCCTCAGAAAACTAAAAATGGAACTGCCTTTTGATCCAGCAATACCACTGTTGGGATTATACCCTAAAGATCCTGAAATTCCAAGTCAAAAGAACCTATACACCCCAATGTTTATAGCAGCACAATTTACAATAACCAAATGCTGGAAGCAACCTAAGCACCCTTCAGTAATGAGTGGATGAAAAAACAGTGGTATATTTACACAATGGAATACTAAATAGCAGAAAGAAAGGACCTCCTACCCTTTCCCACAACATGGATAGGAGTGGAAAGCACCACGCTAAGTAAAATAATCCAGGCAGTGAAAGAGAAATATCACATGATTTATCACATACAAGTGGAACCTCATCAACAAAAGAAACAAGCAAGCAAAATCCAACCAGAAACACTGAAATAAAAAACAAATTGTAGTAACCAGAGAAGGGGGGAGAGATAACAGGGATAGGCCATCAAGGGACATGTATTAAGGACACATGGAAAAAGCCTAAAGAGGTAGGCTCAAGGATGGGAGGCAGAGATGGGTGGGGTGGGAGGACATGGTGGGGTGAAAATGGAGACAACTGTACTTGAACAACAATAAAAAAGAAATAAGTAAATAAAATAAAGTAAAATTATATATTGATACAAAACAAAAACAATTAAAATAAAAAATAAAATTTAAAAAAGAGAAGAAATTTAACCAAGAAGTTGAAAGAACTATAATACTAAAAACTATCGAATATTAGTGAAAGAGTTGAAGAAGGCACAAGTAAATGGAAGCATGTCACACACTCATGGTTTGGAAGAATTAGTATTGTTAAAATGTCCATACTATCCAAAGCAATCTATAGATTCCATGCATTTCCTGCCAAAATTCCAATGCATTTGTCACAGAAATAGATCAAACAATTATAAAACATGTATGGAAGTACAAAAGGCCCCAAATAGTCAGAGCAATCCTGAGAAAGAAGAACAAAGCTGGAGACATCACGCTCCCTGAATTCAAACTGTATTACAAAGCTATGGGAATCAAAATATTACAGTATGGCATAAAAACAAACACATATATCCATTGAATAGAATAAAGAACCCAGAAAAAAACACACAAATATCATCAATTAATTTATGAAAAAGGAGACAAGACTATACAATAGGGAAAGGAGAATCTCTTCAACAAATGGTGCAGTGACAACTTAACAGTCACATGCAAAACAATAAAACTGAACCATAATCTGACACCATATGCATAACCTAACAAAATGGGTCAAAGACTTGAATGGAAAACCTGAAACCATAAAACTCCTAGAAGAAAACATAGGTGATAGGTCCCTTGACAATGATCACAGCAATGATTTTTTGGACATGACACCAAAAGCAAAAATAAATAAGTGGGACTACCTCAAACTAAAAACATTTAAACAGGAAAGGAAATCATCAACAAAATGAGAAATCAACCCACTGATTTGAAGAAAGTACTTCCAAATTTTCCATCTGATAAGAGGCTGATATCCAAAATATGATATTCCTTCTCTTATCTGTAGTTTCACTTTCTGGTTGCAGTTAATCCTCAGTCAACCACTGAAAATATTAAATAGAAAATTCCAGAAATAAATAATTGATAGACTTTAAATTGCATACCTTTCTGATTAGCATGATGAAATGTCACTGTGTCCCACTCCATCTCCCAGAGCATGACTCCTCCTTATGTCCAGTATATTCATGCTCTATGCAATACCTGCCTGTTAATCACTTGGTGGCCACCTCAGTTATCTTATCTGTTATCAGAGTGAGAAAGATCACACTGACATAACATTTATTACAGTATATTATAATTGTTCTATTTTACTATTAGTCATTATTAAGTTAATCTCTTAGTGTGGCTAACTTATAAATTAAACTTTACATAGGTATGCATTTATAGAAAAAAACAAAGTATACGTAAGTATTAGCCACAGTTTTAGGCATCCTCTGGAGATCTTACATGTAACCCCCGAGAATAAGATGGGGATTACTATATATAAAGAACTCATACAACTCAATAGAAAACACCAAACAATCCTATTAAAATATAGGTAGAAGATCTGAATAGACATTTTCCCAAAGAAGACATAGAGATTGCTAAAAACACAAATACCAGAATAATAATAGTGGCATTTGTTGTTCAACTAACTATCCACTTGACTATTGTATCAAATGATGATGTCCAGAAGCAACAGCAGTATTTATGTCAGCTGAAGTGCACAGAGGCAACTACGAGGAACAAGATCAGCATGACCATTCTGCACAATTGAGTCTCTGTGATCAACCATCTTGGGGATTATGAAGTTCTGTTTTCTCAAAGTACATCCAAAGTACTTAAATACTCATTTAAAAATCACTTAACATAAGCAAAAGTAAACAAACAAAAAACAAACATAAACATTTAAAACTTTTAGGACATTATCAAGAGAGTGAAAAGATACCCATAAAACAGGAGAAAATATTTTCAAAGTATATATCCAATGAGGGATTAATATTAAGAATACAAAAATGCTTTGACAACCCAACAACCAAAAAGAAATAATTCAACTCAAAACTGGACAAAAGACTTGATAGACTTTTTTTAAAGATTTTATTTATTTATTTTTAGAAAGCTGGAAAAGGGAGGGAGAAAGAGTGAGAGAGAGACATTAATGTGTGGTTGCCTCTTGCATGCCCCCTACTGGGGTCCTAGCCCACAACCCAGGCATGTGCCCTGACTGGGAATCCTTTGGTTTGCAGGCCTGCACTGAATCCACTGAGCTATACCAGCCAGGGCTGAGACATTTTTTTAAACAAGACATATGAATGGACAATAAGCACATGAAAAAATGCATGACATCACTAGCCATTAGAGAAATGCAAATCAAACTACTTCACACTCATTAGGATGGCTACTATCGAGAAAACATAAAGTAAAAAGTAATGGTGAGGATGTGGAGATAGTGGAACTCTTAGGTGTTGCTGGTGGGAATGTAAAATGTTGCAACCATTGTGAAAAACAGGTTAGCCGTTTCCAGAAAAAATAAAATAAACATAGAATTGCCATATGATCCAAAAATTCCACTTCTGCACATATACCCAAAAGAACTGAAAGAAATGCACATGTACATTTGTACACCAATGTTCAGGGCAATAGTCTTTGGCTATTATGCACAGTAACCAAAACAAAGAAACAGCCCTAATGTCCACCTAATTGAGTATTATTGAGATTTAAGAAATAGAAAGTGGAATAGAAGTTACCAGAGGTTGGAGAGGTCGAATGAGAATTGTTGTTTAATTTGTGCAGAGTTTATATTTGGGATGATGAAAACTTCTGGAAACAGATAGTGGTGATGGTTACAGGATATTGCAAATATACTTAATATCACTAAATCTTATACCTAAAATGATTAAAATGGAAAAGCTTATGTTATGGGTATTTTATCACAATTTTAAAATTAACCTAAAACTATTTATTTGAATATATTTTATTGGTTATCCCATTACTATTATCCCATTTACCCCCCCTTTAGTCCCCTCTAGCCTGCACAACCCCTCCCACCTCCATTTCCCCCTGTTAGTTCATGTCCATGGGTTATACATATAAGTCCTTTGGCTTCTAAATTTCCTATACTATTTTTAAACTCCCCCTGTCTATTTTCTACCTACCATTTATACTATTCGTTCTCTGTACCTTTTCTGCCTCTCACCTCCTCTGACTCCCTCACTGATAACCCTCAATGTGATCTCCATTTCTGTGATTCTGTTCACGTTCTGGATGTTTGCTAAGCAAACATCCAAAAACAAAAAATTGTTTTTGGTTTTGATTTTTAGGTTCAGTTGTTAGTAGCTGTGAGTTTGTTGTCATTTTACTGTTCCTATTTTGGATCTTCTTTTTCTTAGATAAGTCCCTTTAACATTTCATATAATAAGGGCTTGGTGATGAGAAACTCCTTTAACTTGACCTTATGTGGGAAGCACTTTATCTGCCCTTCCATTCTAAATGATAGCTTTGCTGGATAGAGTAATCTTGGATGTCAGTCCTTGCCTTTCATGACTTCAAATACTTCTTTCCAGCCCCTTCTTGCCTGTAAGGTCTCTTT
>PVKU01012520.1:0-34792 GCA_004027475.1 Anoura caudifer
AATTTATAATTATTAACTTGTTTATTCGTTTTCTTTTCTAATCAATCTCCTCACTAGAATCTAAGCCCCTTGAAGCCAGAGACCAGGTCTCAGCATCTAACACAGTTCTCGGAACTTTATATGGACACTAACCATTTGTTAATGGGTCATGAATTAACACGCTGTTCAGAGCCTGAAGTTGTAAGTCTAAATATCAGAAGCCCCATCACTTTAGGACATCTTGTAGTCATGAATAACATCACACACTTTCAAATACCAAGAACACTCAAAACCAGTTGAAAGAGGAGTAATACATTCAGTATATTTACCTACATTCTGATTTTGCATCTACCCTACTCGTCAGACCTGGCAGAGTTCTGCCCCTTAACTCAGCTTTGCCTCTCTGGAAATGCAGATCCACTGTCTGGTTACAGTTCTCAAAATCAAGATTAGCAATCTGGGCATCAAACTTACTGTCACCTTCTTGAAGTACTGATTCTGTTTTCCAACTTAAACCTGGCCCTGAACTCTGATTTCCTGGTTCTCCCTCTTTCCCATGTAACTCTTTGTTGGAGATCCAGCTATGCCCCCAGACCCCATGTCTCCCAAGTACCAGCAGGTAGTCTGTGATACCAAATCCTTACCCTGGGCAGGCTCCCACCCCCTTCCACAGAACACTTTCATGTGGACTGCTAGCCTGACCATCTACCAACCTCCTCCTCCAAACCACCTAATGTCGTATCACCAAAATATATTTACCTTCTCTGTGTTTATTTATTCACCCATTGAATAAGCATTTTTAGAGCATCTTCTGGACCTTGCAACTATAGTAATATACAAAGATTAAATAGGTTCTAGTACTATTCCAATGTGCGTATGTGGGAAGGTCCCCACAACAACAAGAATTCTTGGGACACCAGCTGGGTATCGACAATTCAACTTAATTCAGATACTATCTAACCAGAGATAACATCAGATTCCACAGGTTGATGACTCAGTCATACAGGACTGCATGCCCACCTAGCACTTCAGATGCTAATCACAAGCCCAGGTTATCACCTCTGCTGCTGACTGATCAGCTATAGACTGACAGTTCCAAGGACCCTCTCCATGGACTTCAGATACCAGTAGTAAGTCCAGGTTGTTATCTATACTTCTGACTGACTGGCTATAGATCAGAGGTTCCCACAACCTCCTCTTGGATTCAATCAATTTGTTAGAGCAGCTCACAAAACTCAGGGAAACATTTAATTTACTAGATTACTGGTTTATTATACAAGGATATGACTCAGTAATAGCCAGATGGAGGAGATGCACAGAGCAAGGTATGTGGGAAGGGGCGTGGAGCTTCCATGCCCTCTCCAGGTATGCCAGTCTCCCCAAATCTCTATGTGTTCACCAACCCAGAAGCTCTCTGAGCCCCCACTTTTTTATGGAGGCTTCATTACATAGGCATGATTAATTAACTCATTGGCCATTGGCAGTTGGTTCAACTTCCAACCCCTCTTCCTTCCCTGGGGGTTAGGGATGGGACTGAAAGTCCCAACCCTCTAACCATGGCCAACCAACCCCCACCCTTAGGTGCTTTCCAAAAGTCACTTATTAACATAACAAGGGACACCTTTCTTGCTCCCATCACTTAGGAAATTCCAAGGGATTTAGGAGCTGTGGGCCAGGAGCAGTGGACAAAGATGAAATACATGTGAGAAATATATTTTTGGTCATCTGAATAACCAAAAGTGTATTTATTTACAATAAACCACAAAGTCACAAAGATAAACAAGGCATGCTTCCCAACTCTGAAGAGAGAGAATTAAAATACAATGTGGTGTGGTGTCTGCATGGCACCACAGAAACTGACATGTTCTCAGTTGCCCTCTTCTCACCTTCCACTTTGTCCAGACAAACTTCAGCCAGGCTTCTCTCCTTCCTATGTGCCCCTGAACTCTGCCTGTCCCCAGATCTGAGCAAGCACTGAAAAATGGACCCTGCCCCCTTATTAGCATCCCATTGACCACAGCAGGACACTTTCCTGTCAGTCCCCATTGGTTCTTTCCCCTTTGACTACCCAAACTTTACTTTTAAAGTCTCCATTGAGCTTTTGCTCACCTTCCCAAACATATAAAAGAAAAGAATTTTTTCTTTGATTTTGTGATGCTTGTGGATTTCTGAGTTTGCGGTGTTCTCTCTAATGCAATAGCCTTTCTTCTGAATAGTCTCTCCTTATTTAAGTCTGGGTTTGTTTTTATGTGAGAGAATACACAGAAGAAAAAACTAACTTAGGTTTCTCTGGGAGGAGAAGGGGATGGAGATCGGAGAATGCTTCCCAGAAATAATCTAAGAGCGCAAAGGACAAGGAAATGTTAACCAGACCAGCATGGGTACTCACAGGAATTCCAGGATGAAAGGTGGTGTGAGTGAATCTCTTGCCACATGGCAGTAAATTCAGTTATCACCTATTACCCTAATTTCTGACCCATACCCTGCATGGCTAAATGGAGTTCCTCGCCCCATCTGCACCTGGCATCACCAAACAGCTGTACCTGGCAAGCTTCCTCAGTCCAAGTCCTTCCCTCTGTGTGTGCCACACACATGCCTTTTCCTTCAAATACATGCCCAGTCCCCCAATACGCCATGGGCATCTCAATAAAACTCTGGCATCTTCACAACACCCAAGGGGTCAAGTTGTTCATGGGACAGATGCAGGCCCTCTCTTAGCATTTTCATGGACTTCTGGTCCAAGGCATCTTCCACTGTGGTTTAGGTTGAATTCCCTTAGCCTTGAGATAGCAGGCTAAAAGGACACAAGAAATATTAAAGAAAAGAAGCTGAACTGGAAATCCTTCAAGGGTGGGAATCAGGTCTGACGCATCCAGCTCCTTATCCGTCCCTATTTTCCTAGAACAGGGAGCAACACATAGTAGGTGTGCAAATACCTATTGAAGGAAATGTCACATCAGCTCCCACAAATGTTCAATAGCTCCATCTAACTTAGGAGTTATTCCTTCTAGCAATAACATTAAGCATCATTTTGGAGGGGAATACAGTGGTTGCCCTCCATGACATCGAACACAAAGGGCTAGCAATGTACTCTGCACATCCCTCTTTCCCTTAATAGCCTCTTCTGGGCATGCCAGCCATGATACATGATGCAAATGTGGCCCCAGAGTCACATGGCTCTGAGTACCACTGCCTTTGAAGTGTGTCTGAGCTGCTACAAGAGGCATTATTTTTTTTCACTGCTACAACTGCCAGAAGATATGTTTAAATCATTACTTAAAATTTCTTTCCTGAGAAAACCTCTTCCCAGAGCTGTTAACAAGAAACAGAATGTGCTGACTTGAGTTCCACTTTCTCTCCTTTCCCCTGCTTCCCCTTGTGGGGCCCCCAATGAATCACAAAATGGCTCTAGTCAGGTAACATTAAAATAAGCCAAGAAAGAAGCCCAGGATCTGTGTCAAGCATGCAGATGTTGGAGAACAAAGACTGCGCAGCACAGCTTTGCCGAGCCACATAACCCTTGAAATTGGCACTTCTTTCAATAAACTATTCATCTTATAGCCTTCTGATTGTGCTCTTTTTGAGCCAGTTATTTTCAAGGAAACTATAATTATTGTTTAGTTGGTAATTTATGAAGTAAACCAGGGAAAACACACTAATTCTCAGGCCAACTCCTTTAGGACCTACAAAAATGACATAGTAAATAGGTTCTGATGTTGCTTCATTTCTGCTGAAGGGTGTTTTTATGTTATGTTCTTCTCTCAACACAGGAAAGTACAGATTGCACCTTACAGCTCCCATCTAGTTCTGGAGTTTCCAAACAGAATGGCTTTAACAAGGAAATGACTTTGGAAAGGGAAATGAAAGAATGCACTTTCTTCTGGGCCAGGCTCAGGAAGAGAATCACACTCTCTCTTGTGTTCAGTTGTGAGGCAAGCACAGGCCGCCTAGCAAGGACAAAGGGAAACGGGGTTGGCTAGCCTGGTTACAGAAGCTGATCCCACAGAACAAACTGGGTAAGCCAAGACCAAATTCTATTTCAAGGACCAAAACACATGTGGGTTTTCTCAGACAGAACTCCATGCATCAGGCCCAATTGAGCAGTTATGATTGGTGTTATAGGCTGAATTACATCCTCAAAGATTCATATGTTGAAGTCCTAACTCCCAGTAATTCAGAATGTTACCATATTTTTATTACAGATGTAATTAATTAAAGGTTATTACAGATGTGATTATGCTGAGGTCATACTTATGTTCTATGAGATAATGGATTAGGGTGGGCCCTAATAAAAAGGAGAAGTTTGGGTATAGACATATAGACACAAACATAACAAACACACACAACAGGGACAATGCCATGTGAAGATGAAGGCAGAGATCCAGATGATGCCTCTAGATGTGAAGGAAAACCAAAGACTGTCAGCAAACCAGCAAACCACCAGAAGCCAGGGGAGAGGTATGGAGAAGATTCCCCTGTACAGCCCTCCAAAGGAATCAACCCTGATAACACCTTGATTTTGGACTCCTAACAGGAGAGTTAGGATCATGACCCAATAGATTTACATTGTTTAAGCCACCCAATCTGAAGTACTTCGTTATGGCAGCCCTCAGCAACTAATACATTTGGCAATGAGAGTTAGGTAACAGGAAAAGGTAACTCAAAACAGGGCTCATACGATTGACATGACAGATCCTAGTCCTTTCTAAGCATTTGCATGGGAATCTCTGAGAAACTCAAAGCATTGCCTGAGATTGAATGCCCTGATTCTAGGGATATAACACTCAAAAGATGTGAGAAATGTAAAGACAACAAAGAGGGCTGGACCCCAGAATATATTAGGGGCACAACAGATAGGCAGGCCTCTGCTCAGTGGCCTCACACATAGTCGGGCCTCAACAACTGTGTGACATACAGTCAGAGGACCAGACACCTCCACCAGTCAGGGAGAAGAGTTGACCAGGAAGAGGCAGTGTCATAACCCAAACCTTGGAGTCCAGAGTCTCATGCAGAGCCCAAGTCTAGGGATCCAGAGTGTGAATCAAAGGTAGCACAGCATGGCAAGTTTGTAGTGACCTATAAAGAGGCTCCAGGATCACCCTGGGACTACCAGCTATGGGGTCCATCATGGCAAAATCATTCCAGAGCCAAGAAGCTTTTAGGGTAAGTTTGGGGACAAACTACTGGCCCTGGCTCTGACTCAGAAACTAAACAAAATTGAAACTTCTCACAAGGGCCTCTGTGATGCTGGATGGGCATGATCAGGAAGAACAAGGGTTAACATGCTGTGGGGTGTCGTACACTATCTGTAAGTGGATACATATGAATGGTCATCAGTAGATCAAGGAAAAAGAATGGTCACAAAGCCTATATATCACACATACGAAACATTTTACAAGTATACACACCATTACAAAGTGGGCATCATATTCTATATTCAAACTTTGGTGCTTCCTCTTTTTCTCAAACATCAGTGTTTCTGCCGAAGTTATCTAAATTAATTTCATTCATATCAATCATATGGTGTACTCCATTTGAGCTTGAGGTCCACAAACTGCCATCTTCCACTGCTTTATGCCAGGTCTTGTTACATGAGCTGAAGGATGTCCTCTCTTAGGCACAGTGTTCTTGGGCAATGCCTCTAATGACGCCATCATTAAGGCAATGATCACATCTGTGTGTAATTGTTTGTTTGAATCTCCTCCTCCTTGGATACACAGCTAGAAAGCAGAGACCACAATTCACCTCTGCATCTTGAAGGCCCAACACAGGTGTGTTGTGATCCATGGTGGTGCACAATAAATGCTGGCTGAATCGGAGGAAACAGATCTAGTGAGCCAACAGTGACTAGCAATTAATTAATTCGTGCACTCAACTAGGTGCCAACACTATTCTATGTAGCATATTAGTCATGCTAAGAAAAAATAGCAATAGGATTGGTCACTGTTAGGAGGAACAAAGCAAGTGTCAGGACTGAGGAGTATTAACTGCCTTTAATTAAGTACTTATTTAGGCCTCACTCTCCCTTCTTACTTGCTCATTGAGCAAACTGGATACAGGTTCAGGGCAACAAGACTACTCCTGAGCCGCCATTGGTGAGAATGGGTTCCTAGCACAGTACTATGAGTCAGCAATTGTTGAGCGCTTACCATGACCATATATTGTTATGATGATTTCATTTAATTCTTATACAGTTGTTATCCCAATTCTACAGACAAGAAAATTGGGGCAAACAAGATTAAGTAATTTACCAAAAGTCTCATAGCTAGGATATGACATATCTAGAACTCAAATCCAGCTGGTAAGAAGCTCTTGACCATTCCACGGCACTATTTGGTCTGAGAGATTGGGGGTGGGGGGATGAATCCACAGATTATAAGCTTTGATGTTTGACAGTAATGTTTTTAAAAATAAATTCTATGCATTTTAACAGCAAGCAAGCCCCTGGAAGTTCCCATAAAGGTTACACATTAACAAAGAAAATGCATGAGCCATTGTTGAAAACATCTCTGACTTTCAATTCCCAGAGCCTGAGCAAAGCTGACCTATAGGCTCACAATATCAACACTACCAGGAATCTGGTGACAATGGCCATTCAATGTTAAGTTCATGAAGCATCTGTTATGTGCATCCTGGGGGGAGGCAGGAGGTCCTTCCACTGAGAAAAACAAATTCTGGTGGAAGACATCTATGGAGAAATTGGCATTACAATCAGAGCACTAAGTGGTGGGTGCCACAGCTCAGACACTTACAGGAGCACATCACTAAGAACAAGGCAAGATACCCCACGCTGTCCTGATCTCAACCCTTTTAAATGGCAACTGAATGAACAGAGTGAAGCAAAGACAGCTGTCAAGTGACATGATAACTATTTTGACAACCAGAGATGACAAGACTAAGACATAGTGTAGAATACCTACCATAGTGGTTGTGAAGAATTTAGGAGAACAGGGAGGGCAGGTGGTCAGGAGCCATTCATAATCTTTCTCTCTGACCTTTCAGGCAGAATATGACTAAAGTTGAAGGTAGTTAACAAATCAAGCAAAGCCCTCTGGCTATTAATCCCACACACCAGGCAGTACCTCTATGACCCTCATAATAATACGCAGTTTTGCCACACACTGGGGAAAAACATTGTATTTGCCCCATTCTTTTCACTAGTAACACCTGATAATCAAATAGCATGTTAGAGTTTATGAAAATCATTCACAAGTATTCTATCATTTGATGATCATTGAGCAGAGGCCTCCCATATAACTGACAAGGAAATTAATCCTTAAAGTCTCATACTTGAAGAAGAGGGATTTGAAGAAGAGGGATTTAAAGAATTTCTTGACTCCAAAGCAGGTTCCACTGCATCAAATTGTCATTGTTTACTAAACACTTAACAACAGCATTAGAATCGTAGGTTTGAAAGCATTTATTGAATGCTCTTTACTGTTTTACATGAACAGCAGCTATAGCTACTCAGCAGTTCCTAAGTCCTAAATATTAAGAAAGGTGAGGGTGAGGAACACCTTTGAAATTACTTTCTATTTGATCACGTTCTGCAGTAACTGTTAAAATTATATACACTTTCTTTGGATCCCTATAAAGCTTTTGCAGGATCCACGCACCCACAGTTCCAATTTGCAATTTCCTCAGCCCTCCTTTGAAGTTTATTCATGCCAATTACCTGGTGTTAATATTAATTAAATATAATTTGCAACTTGAAATGCAGTGTTATCAACTGGAACTCAGCTGTAGAAATATGAAGTAAAATTCTCTATTGAATTAAAATGTTTCCTTTCATTCGTAGTATTTTACAATACTAATACTTCTGTCAAATTGATTTTTGCCTGCTGCAAGTCATTTTTCCAAAGCACTGAACATCTGAAGAAAAAAGTTGCTCTTTATGTATTCTTTTCTCTGTCGTTGAAAAGACTTTGTTTTAATCTTGAAATAAATCCATTTCAGTGAACAGAAACTTGGTTCTTGTTTATAACCCAAAAGAAAAAATGCTTTTTTTAAAAAAAACAATACAGAGATAGTTTAAAAATAGGATCAGTGGGCACTTTTCAACTATATAATAAGAATGAATTTTCCTTACATTTTTATTTGACCCTCACCAAAAGTAAATCACTATTAAGTGTTTAGGCAAGTGTCAGTCATTTCAAATTCAAAGAATGAATTAATTAAATTGGTCTATTGCATTAACATTGCAAGCAGATCATGCCAATGCAATGACCTCTGTGGTCCCTTCCAACTCTGAGATTTTAAGATTCTGAACATGTGTCAGACAATAGTCAGAAGCTTCCGGCACTTGCAAATTAGGGGGGAAAAGTCACATATGGTAAAAGATTTGACAGAATCAGGTCTATTCTGTCCCCCATAACGTGTGTGAGGATGACTCACAGCCCGTCATCCTCAATGAACCATTCGTAAACTAAAGGGCTGATTAAAGGAGGAGTGCTGCCACACCGTGCAAATCCACAACGAGAAAATACTACGCTTTCACGAAGCCCTCTCATCTTCAAAGATCAAGCTTTAGCTTCCTTGCCCATTATAGTAATAGTGGTAGTATTAGCATTTATTATACTGTCTTCTTTTTTAAAGTAATATAATAAAGGAAGAAAAAGAAGTAAAAGAACCTGTCTAAAGACTCAAGAAGTCATTTCTTGAGTCACAAGCTATGAGCCCCAGAGCTTATGATGGAAAAGCATGAGCCCATATTATCATCCTCTTTATTATCTTTATTACAATATCAATGAAAACATCATACAGATAATTAAAACAAGACAGAAATATTGAACTATGGTCCTAAGAACTGAGGGTGTGTAAGATGGGTGATAGCTCAGCCTTAACAACCCTCAGCAATTAAGCCATTTCCTTCCCTGAAGCCAAAAGAAACCAAAGGGGTAAATAAAGGCCAGAAATGACTCTCTGGATATCCATAATTTTCCAGGTATCATCAAAAATCACAGCCTCTTAGAATTACACAAAGCAGGGTTTTGAACAGCCAGTAGACCACTGTATAGGAAGTGCCCTCTGTGATCCTACTGGGAAGCTCTTGACTACCTAAGTCCCTGGGAAAGTCAGACTCTAGGATCCCACCACCTAACCCAGTTTGAAACCCTGTATTACCTATTAGATAACCTCATCTACCCAAGCTGTCAGAATTGGGAGAGTAGAATCCTGTAACACTCCAAAGGAACTTCGAAACTGGTTATATCATGGGTTTCTCCATTAACCAAATTCTGTCTATTTAACACCCCGCTCATCCTTACTGCTAACCTATTAACTTTCTGGACTACCTCTCATCCCTGTCACTGGAAATTATCTCCCTAAATACATCCTTCTTCACTATTACCCTGTTAATTTGTATTAAATTGTGTCTCCCAACAAGGTATGCTGATATCTTAACCTCAGTACCTCAGCATGTGACTTTATATGGTAATAGGTCCACCACAGATGTAATTAGTTAAGATGAGGTCATGCTAGAGTAGGATGAGCCTTTAATCAACAGGACTGGCTTCCTTATAAGATGAGAACACACAAGGGAGAAGATGGAAATGTGATGAGAAAAGCAGAGATTGGAGTGATGCATCTACAACCCACTGAACACCAAGGATTACTAGCAAACACTAGAAACTGTAAGAGGCAAGGAATATTTCTACTCCACAATTTTCAAAAGCAGCATGGCCCTGCTGACACTTTGATTTCAGATTTCTATCCTCCAGAACTGTGAAACAATACATTTCTCTGTTGGTTTAAGCCACCCAGTCTGCGGTATTTTGTTATGGCAGCAGTAGGAAACTAATATACTTCCTCTCAAGGACACTGCTTGATTCTCTGTCACGGTACCACACACACAGTCAGTTATCCACACTCATAAAAGTTCCTGTTCTGTTGTGAAAGCCTGCTGAATATCCTTGAATTTTTCCTCAGGAACTCCTACCATCTCCCACCGTGAAAATATTCTTCAGAGTAGACTGAGGGCCCTCTCATGGCCATAAACCCATCAAGAGAAGGGAATACTCTGCCACACTCTTAGCTTTCCATTGCTAAGTCTAGGCTGTTATTCCCATACCTATTTTTTTTCATTTATAACAATTTTATTTTTTCCAGCCTTGTTGAGGTATAATTGACAAGTAAGCGTTGTATAAATTTAAGGTAGACAACATGACGTTTTGACATACATATACATTATGAAATGATTAACACGATCAAGCTAGTTAACATATTCATCACCTCACATAGTTACTATATTTTGCATGTGTGGTGAGAACACTTAAGATCAACTCTCTTAGTAAACTTTAAAAGTATGCGACACAGTCTTATCAACTATAGTTACAATTCCGTACATTAGATCTCCTAAACTTATTCATCCTGCATGACTGCAAATTTGTACGATTTGTCCAACACCTCTGCATTTCTCCTGCCTATCCCATATCAGGCTGAGATTGATATTGCAATGGCCTCTCAACTGGTCTCCTGACCTTCTGGCTCTCACCTGTATAATCATAAATGCACATCCTAACAGATCCCTCGCTCCTCAGCAGTTTCCTGCATTGTCTGGCACGTCAAAGATAAAATTACCACACTATGGGGTAAAACACTTAACCATGTGTCCATGTTAAGCTTTCTTATTTTGTCTCCCTTACTATAGAAACCATGCTTCAGTCAAATTGTGCTATTTGCTGATCTCAAATATATTTTTAGCCTTCTTCAGTAAAAATCCTACAGTAGGGGATGCATTGGGATGAGACTATAACAACTCAGATACCAAGAAGCTATTTGTCTTTGTTTTATCAAATGACTCCTGTCCCTACATCCCTCAGAAGGATTTTCACTAAGAAGGGCCATCACTGATGTCTCTGTTATTGACTGTCACTTACTCATAAACTTCATTCTCCAAGATGCATGAAAGATACTTCCCCAATTTCAAATTTTGTTAAAATGAAAAAGTTCTAATCAAACCAAATAAGCAATTTATCACTAAACATATTTACATTTCACTATCATTCCATTAAAATCTGTCTGAATTAATCAGAGCTAAAACATAGGATGCCTTATTCTACATTGAAATATCTTAATAATGAATGTTGCTAAAGAGAGAAATTCAGAACAGAGTACAGGAAAATTTATTAGAGTTGGGAAAATGTATAATTGTATTAATAGGCAGACACTCCAGAAAATAAATTTATTACTTGACTCCTATGTCAAGATACTAAAATTTTTAAAAACACATTACTAACATGGTGACAAAGATGTCATTGATATTGTAGCAAGAAGAGCAAATGTTACAGAACTAATGAATTTTCATTAGAGTCATCAGTTCACTTCAGAATGGGTTAAGTTGCTACCATTTGCCATTCCCATTAATATCATTGTCATGTAAAAGGTTTAATTTTCAGCTATTTTTGTTCTAGATAAAATCTTTGTCATTAAAATGAGGAATGATTTTGATATTTAATATATTCCATGGCATACTCTAGTGTGGTACTAATTTGGCATTTTCAGTATTCTGCATATTAATTAACAATCCTGCCTTCCCCCATTCCTCAGATAAGTGATAACAGAAATAGAATGGACAGCCAATCAAGTCACAGAATACCAAAAGGATCAAATAGAAGAAACATGTTGCTCTAATCAGGAGCATATACAAGGCACTAAAATTATTTTCTCCCATAAGAATGACTAAGATAGAAACAGGAATAATGAATGGCACCATCTGAATCCTTTTATGTGACAGCCTTACCAAAGCATAGCAATGCTCCCTAAAAAGTGAAAACAGTATTTCTTGTTTTAGCCAAAAGAATAAAACTGCGATCTCACTTAACTTTTAGAACAATGCATTTTATCAGATTCTCCAACAATTGGGAAATCATATCCTGTATTTAATTTCTCATAGTCATCTCTTTCATGCACACAAAATGTGTGCTGTAGTGGAAGGATATTACAGTTTCAATACATACTCTGTTAGTTTCCTTCTCTTGATGAATTATCATTCTGGAAAGAACTGACATCAGCTGCTTAAAAACTGCATTAACCCTAATTCCAGAAGATATTATTTTCATTTTAGTGAGCATTTCCTCTAAGGATAAACTTGGGATTCTGATCCAAGAAGGTAATATAATTTGTCAGCATTTAAAGTGCTTTGCATCATTTTTATAGCAATAGTAAGTTTAAATTCCAAAGAGCAAACATTAGGGCATCATGGACATTCATAACAGGTGAGACTAGTTATCCAATTAAATCAGTTAACCCAGGCTGCCCAAGAACACCAGGCCCTTTCTCCTTTCCTAGGTCTTATGCAACACTACAGCACTAGAACAAATTTTAAACATACCAAACATGTGTAAAATACATTTCCATGCCCTACTATATTCAAAACAGATCCCAGGCATCTGCAAATCTTTCAAGAGAAGATCTTACTCCAACAAATTATTCCAATAACTCTTTGTTCTTGCTAATTATGAGTAAGTCCAAATCACTACCATGATTTTTTCCTGAGTTAAAGTCTCCAACAAAGACAATAAATTATCAACATAATTTCTTCCTTCAAATTCAGAATTACTGAAAACAGCCAATAGGCACTTTAATTTGGCCACAAAATATTATGCTTACAGAAAAAATATGTAAATTTTATTCAGTAATTCTTAATAATAGTATTTCTTAAGTAAGAGTATTATGTCTCCTTTCATTCACAAAGTTATGTTGTTGACCAATCAGCAATAGATTTGTCCTCTAAGTTGTTTTTCATTTTGTTCTGATTTGTTTCCCTACAAAGCGAAATGGATTTATAACCTTATAAATAAACATGTACCTGGTGAAATGCCTACAGAGATTTGGATAAGCACCTTGAAAAAAAGTCGAGAAGGGAGTTCATCAGCACCTTGTTCTAAGCAAGTTTTTATTACATTCTGCCCTTCATCCCACTGTAAGCTCCAGTGTTTAAGGTAAGAATAAAAATGCAAGAAGTCAAATATGACAGCATGAATATCACTTAAGCATAGTCTTAGAGGCTACTTCGGTATTGTTTTAAAATGATTACCAGTCCTAATCCCTCTAGAGGTGGATGTAAATTCCACTGCCTTTTTTTAAATGTAACGACTTGCTAATGTAAACTTCCATCTAGAACAATCAAAAAGTATGTCATTTATTCAAATTTACAGTGGCTCTAATGTGCCAGCAAGCTCCCTTGTCAAAACAGACAAGTTTAAAAAATGTCTGACTGAGTCAGGAGCTCTATTTCCTAAATTAGCACCAAAGTGTCACCTTGATAGACCATGAACAACAAAATCATTTATAATAAACCCAGCTTCCGCCTAGAGTGGACAGCCTAGGTCGTGCATCTGTAGGAGCTCTAATTATTCCATACAAATCAGAGAGTGCTTGGAGATGATAGGACTTCCGCAACCTGTCTCCTCCAGATACAAGTATCTGATAAATATATGCTTACCAATCTCCCTCGAGATCTGAGTGAACGCCTCCACACCACTCTCTCCATAGTTGCCCTCAGAAGCCAATGTTGAAACATAATTCCACCCCAGTGCCGTCACAATGTCCACCATGGCTTGCGCTTGGTAGGAGTCAGGTGGGACCACCCTAGAGAAGAAGTCATACCTGGTGTTGTCACTTAGCTCTGGAGCTGTGGATGCATAGCTGATTTGAGGTATCTGCAAAACAAATGGTAAGTCATTTCAACCCATGAGGAATCGTGTGGAATGATGGATTGTCACAAGACACTGAACAGCCACAACTATATCAGAAACCTAGATACAACAACTTGAACCAGAAAAAAGGTTTCATAACCAACAATTTAATTAGAAAATATTTTATAATGGTCTGTAGGCTCACTTTCTTTCAAAGCACATTTCTAAACAGCAGGAAAGAATTTAGTTTTGCTTCAGATTCTACTGTTTCTGAAAGCAAAGCAAAATATTTGTGCTTTTTCTTGTTTTTGTTTTTTTATTCTGTACATGACAAGTTCTGGACCAGAAACGAGGCAGAAATGAAGGCATAGCATATACATGCATCAGAAATTGTCTCTGAAATTTTCTTTGGCTTTAGGACATAAAAGCTACACAATGACAAACAGAGACTTTAACATGAGATTTTTTTTTTTACACTTAATACCATTTCAGTTTTAAGATTACATTTTAGTAAAGTATTTGAAATATTTAGTTTTGCAAGTCTAGTCACTGATTATTAATATAATGATTATCATATAAATATTTGGGACTAGCCAACCATGTATCTTCTAATAAAAACATTTTCCAACCCCCCCCCCCAAAAAAACATCACAAAACAGGAATCCATACAATAATAATTTCTTAGGGAAAAAAGACTATGTTCTGAAATTAAGGGGATGAATTGCTAGATTTTCAACTAGGAATCCTATGTCATTTCCCCTAATTATATTTGAACTGAGTAACAAATTGACTGCATGCCACAAATCTATCAACTTTTAAAATGTGACATTCACTCTATGACCAAGTGAGGACTCAGTCTAACAGAAGAATACATGGTTACTAAACAAGTACCTTAGAAGCACGTGAAGTCTAGACACAAAACGGGAAAGAACATTGCAGCCACGGAACTGTATGTCCAAAGGCAAAGACTCAAGAAAGGACATGGTAGGATACCAAGGAAAGAATGTCAGAGAATAAAACTGCAAAGGTAGACAGAAACTAAATGATGAAGGAAAAAAAGGAAAGGTGTGGGACCTATAGGTACCAAAAAGACAAGGAAAAGTATAGGTTATGAGGAGAAATGTGGAATGATTCTCTGTCCTTTGACTTTGGTAACGAGGTAAATGATGTTTGCTATTTACCGTGACAAATTTTTTAAAGCATATTTGTCAGACAAAAAATGGTAGATTTCACTGCTAATTTGCCTCTCTTGAGATTCTTGTGAGATGAATGAAAGCAACTAAATTGTGGGAAATAATATTGAAGGATCCAGAGTCTAAGAGCATCCTTGGAACTGGAGGTAAAGAAAGGTGGGAGCATAATGGAGGTGGTAGTAAAGCATGTGATCACCCAAGAAAAGTGTAAAGGGTGAAAGGAGGGCAATTTGGGAGGGTGAGCTGGGCAACTGTGTATCTCCTCCCTCCTCTGCTACCATGATATGATGTGAAAAAGTTCAGGGGTCAAAATGACTACAAGATACCCTAACTCAGGGTACTTAGTTGAAGATGAAGTTTGATTCATACATAAAACAATTAACTTTACTCTCTATCAGATACTGCACACTCTGGGACCCACAACCCCCTCCCTGGCCAAATGATTCCCAATCCATACAAAGGTTTTGACTCCCCTCTTCACATCTGTGAAAAGCCCTCAACATCTGGATTACTTAGATGTAGAGGGTGCAAGTCCCAATGGTGATCAATGAAGTGACACTGAACTTCCCAAAATTAAAAAAAAAAAATCCTGCCTTGGCTGATGTGGCTCACTGGATTGAGCACCTGCCTGTGAACCAAACGGTTGCCGGTTCGATCCCCAGTCAGGGCACATGCCTGGGTTGCAGGCCAAGTCCCCAGTAGGGGGCACATGAGAGGCAATCACACACTGATATTTCTCCCCCTCTCTTTCTCCTTCCCTTCCCCTCTGTTTAAAAATAAAATAAAGTATTTAAAAAAAAATCCTCACCCAAGAAAGCAGAAGCACAAGAATGTGCTTGGAGCTCTCCAGGGTGCTACAGAATTCATTCAACTTCTGGCCAATCTGCATCTATGTATATTGACTCTAACAATGAGTTAGCCTAACCCCCAGTTCTTCCTGGTCCTGTTCTCATAGTAGAACCATGTTAACTTGCTTGTTAACATCATAGGCTCATAGAAACCAGCCTGACCTGCCTCCTTCCTGCCCCTTTGCTTTCTCTGCCAGATACACCAGCCATTTCCTGGCAGATAGTTCCCTTGATTTGGCTTTGTGCCTTTGTAATATGTGACTACTCAGCCAGAACACGCCTCCACATTTTTAACACAAAAAATGTTGGCCTTTTTTACCTTTTATTGCTTGCATCTAGAGGAGCTGGGAAAGAGACAATAGATGACTCAGTGAGATCTACCCATTACGAGGTAAAACTTTCCCAAAGATCAAGACCATGTAAATTTCTATGTTCCAATGGAAAGATGTTCAGCAGCTTGATCTTTGCTTTGGAAGGAATTCTGTGCATGATGAATGTGATGGGGTGGGGCGGGGGGGGGGTGTAGGGGATCATTCTATGGTAAATGATATGGCACACTTCCTTGCCCTGTTCAGATATATAATAATCCTCCCACTGAGGATTATTCAGAGTCCAGTAGCAGAGGAGCTACTCAGAGTCCAGCAGTAAAATGCCTTACACAACCTCCACCCTGCCTATAATAATGAGCCACCCCTTTCTAAAAGTGATCACAAAGTGTGAAAATTGAATGTTTGAACCCAAAACTAATTATCTCAAATTACTACCTTCAGTCAGTCACTTTCAGGGCTGTTTAATTAGCAGTCAGCATCATGTTTAGGATTAATTAAACAGGTGTAAAGGGTATATAAAATAAAAGTGCAGATAAAAAATGGTTGTTTGAATAACTGGATAAAGGACTTTCTCCCCAAACTCTTGAAGAGTTTTCTCTTTATCTATCAACTTGTAAAAAAGTAATGTGAGAGTATGTTTTCATTAATTCAACATTTGCTCTATTACCATCTATAATAATAGACATCAGAGTATGTTGATAGTGTTTTTTAAGTATATTTTATTGATTGTGCTATTACAGTTGTCCCACATTTTTCTCCCCTGTATTTGCCTCTGCCCTGCACTCCCTCCCCACCAACATCACTCCCCTTTAGTTAATGTCCATGGGTCGTACATATAAGTTCTTTGGTTTCTCCATTTCCTATACTATTCTTAACCTCCCCTTGCCTATTCTGTACATACCAATTACTCTTCTTATTGCCTGTACCTTTTCCCTCATTCTTCCCCTTCCCCACTGATAACCCTCCATATGATCTCCATTTCTGTGATTCTGTTCCTGTTCTAGTGGTTTACTTAGTTTGTTTTTGTTTTTTCTTAGGTTCAGTTGTTGATAGTTGTGAGTTCATTTTCATTTTACTGTTCATAGTTTTGATCTTCTTTTTCTTAGATAAGTCCCTTTAACACTTCATATAATAAGGGCTTAGTGATGATAAACTTCTTGAACTTTACCTTATCTGAGAAGCACTTTATCTTCCTTTCCATTCTAAATGAAAGGTTTGCTGGATAGAATTATCTTGGATATAGGTCCTGGCCTTTCATGACTTCAAATACTTTTTTCCAACCCCTTCTTGCCTATAAGGTTTCTTTTGAGAAATCAGCTGATAGTCCTATGGGAACTCCTTTGTAGGTAACTATCTCCTTTCCTCTTTCTGCTTTTAAGAATCTCTCTTTATCTTATCTTTAATCTTGGCTAATATAATTATGATGTTCCTTGGTGTATGCTTCCTTGGGTCCAACTTCTTTGGGACTCTCTGAGCTTCCTGGACTTCCTGGAAGTCTATTTCCTTTGCCAGATTGGGGAAATTTTTCTTCATTATTTTTCAAATAAGTTTTTAGTTTCTTCACCTTTCTCTTCCCTTTTTGGCATCCTTACAATTCAGATGTTGGAATATTTAAAGTTGTTCCAGAGGTTCTTAAGCCTCTCCTCATTTTTTTTTTTTTTTTTTTGGATTCTTGTTTACTCATTCTGTTCTGGTTGAATGTTTATTTCTTCCTCCTGCTCCAAATTGTTGATTTGAGTCCCAGTTTCCTTCCCTTCATTGTTGGTTCTCTTTATATTTTGCTTTATTTCACTTTGCATAGCCTTCACTTTTTCCTCTATTTTGTGACCATACTCAACCATTTCTGTGTGCATTCCAGTGTTTTGAATTCACATCTGATAGGTTGGCTATCTCTTCATTGCTTAGTTCTATTTTTGGAATTTTTATCTGTTCTTTCATTTGGGCCATGTTTTTGTAGTAAGGGGCAGAGCTTTAGATATTCACCAGGGTGGGGCAACTCATGTGGCTGGATTGTGGCACTGTATGTGGGGGAGGGGTCAGAGAGAGAACAATGCTGCTTGCTTGGCTTTCTGCTGGCTTCCAGTCACTTCCCCCACTATCCACAAGCAAATTAGGCACCTCTGGTGCTGATTCCCAGGTGGGTGGGTTTGTGTATGTTCTAGGACCCCGTGGTTCTCTCCAACAAACTCTCCTGTGAGGCTGGGAGTGTCTCATACTGCCACAACCCTATAGAATTTTACAGCCAGACATTTTGAGGCTTTATTTCCCTGTGTTGGAACCCTGATTTGCACAGTCTGTATCACTCTCCAGTTGTTCCTCCAGGTTTATCCACAAGCAAACGTGGGACTACCTGCTCTACCAGCCACCATCTTGCCTGCCCAATCCTCCAGCTGCCACCTTGCTGCACATCCTCTCCACCCTGCCCCTTCTACCAGTCTGGATCAATGTTTCTTCTTTAAATCATTGGCTGTCAGACTTCCATACAGTTCAACTTTCTGGCAGATCTGGGAGTTTTTTTGTTTTTAAATTTGTTGTTGTCCTTTTGGTTGTGTGAGGAGGCAAAGTGTATCTACCTACACCTCAGCTGGCTATGAGTCTGGTGTGTGGATAATACTTCAAGACAACTTTCCAAGCTGTCATGAAATCATCTCACTTATATTTTATTGTAGTCAACCACTAAGCATTGGCTCATTAAGTTTTCTAATTTCTGTGCCAACATCCCCAACATTTCCACCATCCTCAAATTAAACCCCTACTGGCAACTGATGTGGGAATACTTTTAAAACCTGAAATGTTTATTTTTCTTTTCCCTACACTAAATCCATCCTAATTAATCCCTCACCCTGGAGGTTTCATCTACCAGAAACAACAACACTAAAAAGATGGTGGGTGGGGAATAGAAGTAGAGAAAGAAATGAGAGGGAAAGGAAAAGAAGGTGTTAGGGGAAGCATTCTGCATCAGCTCTCCCATCCTTTGGAAGAAGTAGCATCCTATATAAACCTCTGTTAACTCCCACTTGCCCATTCAAAGGATAATATCCACACTCCAGTCTGGCTCACAAAGTCCAGATATCAGACTCTGCCTCCTCCTCATTCCAACTTCATGTCTTCTCTGCCATACCCTGACACCATCTGCACCCCTGCCCATGCTGGTTTCTGTGTTGACTTTCTTCTCTCCTCCACCTGGTGATCTTCTGAACAAATGCAATATCCACCTTCTTGGGAAGCTTTCACTAACTCTCTCAGGCACTCCTTGCTCCCATAGCCTCAAACATCTATTGATGTTCTATTGACATTAGAACCATGACAATATTCCGGCTTATAAGCCTCTCAGGAACAGTGTCACTGTTAATTTACTCGGTATCCCGACCGTCTGACAGAGGAAGTGCTCAAGGACTGTTTGGAGCCAATTAATAAAACTGTGGCAGGAATTTTGGTACAGCCTCTTTCCCACAACCTCCTACCCCGCAATCCACCAAAATACTGTGCAGGCTATTTTCCAGTTATCCCTCTCGATCCTTCTCTGCCCTGCTGTATGTCTTAGGAGGCTGTCCTACAACTGTAGCACCTGAGTCTGTTGCCTCAGGCTTTCAGGTGAGTTTGGCCAGTGGGAGACAATAAGAGATGGGAGGGATGGAGAAGACAGAAGCCAGAGTATTGATTTTCTCACCTCCTTCCTCTCCCTACCCCACCAATTCAGTGGTTCTCTACGTAAACTCTCATCCTCAGCTAAAGCTCTTGCCAGGTTCTAGCAACCACTCCCTTCCCTTGTCCCTTCAGGTCCTGCCACTGATGCTAGTACCTGACTATTTCCTTATCCTGTGTTGTTTCCTTTCACTGTGCCGACATCTTATAAATATTCTTTTTGTTAACCTCCTTTGAACTACCACTTGAATGTACCAGAGTCTAACAATATATCCTCTCTTCCAGGTCTCTGTAGCAGGGCCATCTGTTACCATGCTTCCCTACCCTCAGCCCCATCCTACCACTTCACCCTTCTCCACTCACTGTCCCATCCACTTCTTTACCTCTGTCCTTACATGACTTTTTCCTTTCTCTTCTCTTTCAGTGCATTAAGGCATCAAATTGCATCATTTGAAAACACCTGACATTTTGCTTTTTTTCCATTTATTTTCCTTGTGCTGAAGTTTCATAATATGATGTGTGCTTAAGATAAAGCTATATTTCCATTCCCCAAATAAAGCATATCTGAGGCAATTAACTGCACAACTCAAGATACTCATCACCATACCCAACTTAAAAATTTGCTTTAGATCCCATTTTTCCAATCATTTTAGTTATGAAAAAATCCTTCTCCCATTACATTTTCAATTCTGCCCACAGAACAGGAGATTCCTCAGCCCTCTTGGGGAGTTCCATAATGCATATTTTCTACCTAGATCTCCATCTCTTATTTAGTCTTCTCAAATGGGAGGGGAAACTGGACAGTCAGAACTTTATATTGATTGGGAAAGAGTGCCAGATGGGCTCTCCCTTTATTCTCTGACCTTTCCACATACATCCCAGGCTTCTTTTCTCTGCAGGGTAAGGAGACCAGGCAGGACCCCTCTTCTTAAGGAGGAACCCTCCCTAGCCCTCTTCTCCATCTTCCACTGACAGTCAGGTGTGTGAGAGAGGCCTAAAGCCAGATCACCGGTTGAATAAGTGGACTTCAAGTCTCTTGTGCAGGCAGAAGCAGATCCTAAGGATGAGATGTGGTGTGGGAGTAGGAAGCACCATTTTGACCTCAAGTCCACGCTGAATTCTTTCCAGTCCAGCTCTTAACAGACAGCTGTATGTCTGGAGAGTTATTTGATAATTGTTCAGCTGTTAGTAAAACTAATTACTTGATCCTCATTTACTTAGTTATTCTGTGAATCTCGGACTTATAAACTCTATGAGAGTCCAAAAGTCTGACTTAGAGCTCAAGGGAGCAGAAGTTCTATTTCAAAAGAAAGAAATTCATTTGCAACCGCTTGGATATTTTTATAAAAATAAAATATATATGCAATATATAAATGCAAATATATATTTGCAAAATATATATACACACATATATAATATATGTTTGCCAAGAGTATATATTTCAAAAGAAGTTAGCAGAGATTATTGTCCCCTACTATTATCTACTTCTCCTGGATAGAACCTAGATTTTTACCGAGGACTTGGCCACTCATAAGGAGACTACATTTACCTTCTTTGCAGCTATGATCATTAACACGGTGGTGGGTGATGGGTGTAACTTCTGAAAAGGGTCCTTAAAGGGGGAGGGCATGCCTTTCTCATGCTCCTCCCTCTTTCCTGCTAGTAAGAATTTGGACATTAATTTCTAAAGCTCAATTAGCCATCTCAGGTCATCCCCTAGGGACAGAAAAGCAAAACACCACACCATAGTTCAAGTCACTGCAATATCTGGATTTTTGAAACCACCTGACCATTCTTTCTGTTTCCATTCTTGCACCTCTCAAATCCATTCCACAGCAGCAAACAAACTGATCTTAGAAAAAGAAAAAATCAGTTCATTTCAAAATCTTGCTCCAAGCACTTCACACATTTCTCCATTGCTTTTAAAATGGAGAAATTAGCTCTTAAAATAAAGTTTAAACCTCATATCACAGGATCCTTGTGATTTGGCATCTGGCCACCTTTCCCATCAGTCACATGATCCAACCACACTGGCTTCCTTTCTGTTCCCTGATGCAGCCAAGCCCCTTTTCTTCTCCACACCTCATGACTATTGCTTCTTATGTTTTTCCCAAATCCTCCCATACTTTTCTTAACATTCAGTCTCAGCTCAGTCGTCTACTCTTCAAACAGGTCTTCCCTGACCACCCCATCTAACACGGTCTTCCCACCCCTATTAGTAACTCATCACCCTACTTTTTTGCATCATTACACTGAGCTCTCAACCTGTATTATGTATTATGTTTGCCCTACTAAAATGTAGATTCTACAGGGATCTTCATGTTGTTTACAAATGTAACATGGGCTGCTAGCAGTTGGTAGGGGTTCAATAAATATTCCTTGAAAAAAATGGTCCATCCATCAATTAAGGATCCCATTTATTATTTTTCTCCATGTATTGCAACTTTGAAGGATTTTTCTATAAAACCACTTAAGTAAAAATTCACTTATTTCCAATTTTTGTATTACTCAAAAAGCTATTCAGTTGCTAAACTTTCGATCAGCATGAAATATCCACTGTGACGAAGCTGAGGTGATAGAATTCTAGTTCAAATCAACCAAGTGCCTTTCCAGTCACATCTATGCAGACATATCGTAGGGAAGCACACAATAGCCATGGAGTGCTTTGAAATGCTGTAAATGACCTTAAAAACTTCATCACTATCTTGGCAAACACTTTCATAGCTCATGGACTTCAATCTGTCTCTAAGAAGAACAAAAATTACATTTCCAAACAAGGACCAAGGTTATACATTCTTTAACCATTTGCCCCTTCTTACTTATATTTTTCTGTAAGACGGATATGGTAAATAGGGCTGGATGTTCTTGTATCTCCCTCACATGGACTGTGCCTCTCCCTGCTGCCATCAAGAGTGTGACTGCCTATAGTGAGGAGGATGACATGGGGTATAACTGAGATGTGAAGGGGCTGAGAGACTTTTAGTCACCATAAACAGTCTTTCAGGGTCCAAGAAGGTTAAAATTCCATTCCAGCTGCCTTTTTTAAGGCTTCCTGCTGTTTGACATCAAAATACTGAGGTAAGCTTGAAACTTTTTGTGTTTGTTCAAAATGGCATACATCTTGCATCCATTCCACCCACCCACCCCTCTGTTTGATTTGCCAAAGATCTTTAGGAAGCCAAGACACCCCCAATGAGCAGAGAGCCTCCTAAAGCACAGCTCAGAGGAAGAAGCTCCTCAGAATCAGAGTAAACTTAAATCTTCCTGTAAAAAAGCTGCACACATTGAAAGACAGGTTTGCAGACAAAAAACAACTTAAGACTTGAGTCACACACATCTTCACCATCACTTCCTGCCAAAAAGGTTTTTGTTCTTTTTTTATCTTTGCAAACAACCTTGCCCATTGATTATCAAACTTACTGCTAGAGGTTGGCAGGGTGTGAACTTAGTGCTGTTCAATAGCATCATTGGTTTTCTCAGGAGAAAGATCAGCTTGAACCTGTGCTCTCCCCTCAGCGGGGTAGGGTCTGCCTGAGCACTCCTTCAGTGATCCTGGCCTTAGCAACAGCAGCCATCACTATGATAGCTTCCTGCCACCTGGTCTTGGGATGGATTTGTTGTTACTGCAGAACCAGATCCAGACATCATAATGATTACAGCCACTAACTTTGTCTTTTCAGATTTAACTGCTCTCTGGTATTAAAACTACTAGTTGCTTATGGCAAAACATGAATATATAATCAGAAATTAGATAAAAATAAGGACTTGGGTCACCTGCCTCCACGTGACCAGGAAGCTGCACTGGCCACACTGCCTTCCCTCTCCCTTAATACTTCACACTCTTCCTCTCCAACCTGGGCCTAGAGAAATGGCTCCCACAAAGAAGGATGGCAAGAATAAGGGTCATTCTGCCATCAACGAGTACATCATTAACGACACAAGCACATCCATGGAGTGAGTTTCAAGAAACGTACTCCTCAGGCATTCAAAGAGATCCTAAAATTTGCCATAAAGTGTGAAAATCCAGATGTGCCCATTGACACCAGGCTCAACAAAGCTGCCAGGGCCAAAGGAATGAGGAATGCCTGATACTATATATGGATGCAATTGTCCAGAATACATAACGAGGCTGAAGATTCAGCAAATATGCTCTATACTGTTGGTCACCTATCACCACTTCTAAAAATCTACAAACAGCTAGTGTGGATGAGAACTAACTGTTGACTGCCAAATAAAATTATAAAACTGCCAAAAATAATAATGAATCAGGGCTAGAAGTCAATGTCTAGCACTGACCCTCCCCTTCTTATCCTGGGCTACACTTTTATGCTCTTCAAGGCTTCGTGAAAACAGAATAAGGAGAGAAAAAAGGAAAAAGAAAATGTAGAACCAGAGAGCGCAATAATAGAGAAGAGTGTTGCTAGTCTAAGTTTGCTTCCAAAAACATCAGGAATCATTCTTCTCCTTCCAAACCAAGGCCTGCTCAAAGCAATCCTGCCCACAGGATGGACACATAGTAGGCTTCCTGTTTGTAAAAGTTAGTGCCATCTGTGAAGTTCAGTCCCAGTCTGCTTCTCAGTTGAATTCCTACAGTTGATTCAGGGAATAACACAAACTTTTGTGTTTTGATGCATAGTGAGAAAAAAAAGAGAAAGAGAGAGAAAGGAGGCTTATTGAACTGGGAAATTGTGGAGATCATGGAGAAAGAGACAGAAAGAGAGTTCCATGTCCTGCATTTTTATCCTTCTTCCCAATATCAGCTCATCCAGAGTAAGCTAACTCTCCACCCCCACACTGAAAGGGCCTATGATTAGTTTACATAGCTTAGTATAGCATACAGTTAGTAGGATTAAGGTCACGAGTTTAACTCTATCATGAGCCAAGATGTAGACTGTACCCCTCACCAGAACCTTCCTCCTCACAAACGATCAGCACCAATAACAAAGCCAACCAGAGAAAGGAGAGACAAGGTTAATTCATTCTCATTACTAGATAAATAAATGAAAGATGGCTTGATACTGATGATGAAGCTGAAATTTCAGCAGCAAATATGAAGAGGACCGAGTCATAGAAGGCAGATCTCAGAACATCAAGAGTGCCTCTTTGTACATATGTGTGCTTGAAAATATACAAAAATATTATACTTACAAAGTTATTTCATGGTTTCAAATAATCCATTTAGACATTCTACTGAATTGTAAAAGGGTACATTTCTCGCCACTTTTTCAAGGGTACTGGATGAGTCGAGTCAGGGAAATGGCACATTCAAAGTAGGATAACTAAAGGAGGGTTCATAAAGGGACTATTTTCAAGTCGGGGCAGTGTATAGGGAATGGACGTAGAAAGCCACAATCCAGTAAAAGTCAGAGTGAAGCACAGGAGATGGGGGGAGGAGTCATGAACAGAAGTCATCTTGAGAGAAGAAGTGACCTGCCTACAGGGACAGAGCCGGTCCCTGGCAACCCCACAGGGAGGGATCCAAAAAACATATATCCTGACCTTTCTTCTATCCCTGACTCCTGCTGGCTCTCCCCATAACAAAATCCACTGGAAACCAAGGGGCAAGAGGACCTGTTATTGTCTGGACAGTTGCCTCCCAGGGTAATGAACAGAAAGCGAAAGAGAGAAGGTGGATGTGAGGAGCAAGCAGATACTATCTGTCCCACATCTCATTTATCGTTGACCATTAGACACTCAATACATTTATGAATGGCTCTGCAGTATCCTACTTTTTATAATTTGATGCCCTCAAATATTTTTGGCAAAACATCTTCACTAAGACATTTTGATTTGGCTATTGGAAATTTTGGAAATTCCAACCCTGAAACTAGGTCAACTAATTAGAATTTCTTTTGGAAAACACAATAATATCCTGTTTTATGTTAAAGTATAATAGAGGGGATCCAACATGGCTGTAGAGTAGCTGGAAGTTCCATCTACTTGTTCCCAGACCCAGACTGGCCTTGCAGCCAAACCAAAGAGCAATCAACTCCCAAATGCAGCAGAGAGTGAGTGAAAGGGTACGTGAGTAGGCAAGAGCCTGCCCACCTGCAGGGTACACGGGAGTGGGTGACCCAGGCTCTCCTAAGCAGAGCAACTGCCACCGCTGCTACCCAAACCAGCACTTCTGGCTGCACAGATTCAGGAAGGCTGAGGATCAGTTCAGGAGTCATGAGCTCCAGAGCCAAGAGACATACCCAGGAAGGTACTGGGTATAGAAACAGCATGGCAGGAGCAGGTGCTCCCAAGGCTGATAATCTCTGAAGGGAGTGAGGACAGCACCCAGCCATTATCCCCTGTTATTGTATGGCTGTGGGACTCTGCCCAGCACCATATGGGAGAGATCCAGAGAGAAACTTTATGTAAAACTATCAGAGGCTCTGGCAGGCGGTGGCCAGCCCTGACCAAGAGAGACTCTGTGCTTTTGGGGGAAGAGGGGCACAAGGAGAACAGGCCCATCGGGGCTCAGTGCTGCAGTGTGGGGGGGCCATATGGAAACTCTTTTAAAAGAGGAGCTGAGGTGAGACTCCAGACTCAGCAGGGACCTGGTGTTCATGCGTGCATATGTGTGCATAGTGGCTCTGCTAACAAAGAACTCAGAGGGACAGAGAGCAGATCCAGAAACAGAAGACAGTGGTAAATGTTGGATTCTATTGAAATAAATTCCACCATGGACTTCATCATGATTTGCATTATTTTCTCTCCTGCATAGCTTTTAAACATTCATTTCTTTTCAAGTCTGTGCCTATTATTTCACTAGTTTTTATATTTTAGTTTTTTTCAAATCTCATGTTTTGTTCCTCCCTTCTCTTACTCCACTCTTCCTTCCTCTCCTTATTTTTGTTTTAAATTTTATTTTTTCTCTTCCTATTACTTGTTTCTATTCCACACTGTTACTATTTCTCCCTCCTCCAGCCTCTCAAAACCATTGTTCTTGTCATTAGTCATCCCACATTCTTTTTCCTATTCTTAAAATGCCATTATTCTCTCTCCACCTTTATGAATCTTTGCTCATTGGCTGTTGATATGATTGTTGTTGTATTTCTTTCTAGATCTTCACTATTTTTATATTTCATATCTCAAATTTTACCAATCACTTCTACTCCATTTTGCCTTTCTCCTGCATTTTCATTTGGGGTTTTAAATTTTAATTTTTCCCTGTCTTACACTGGTTTTCATTCCTTACTCATAATATTCCTTTTCCCTCTAACCTCTCAAAATCATTTTTTTAACCTCTAGACATCTCATAAACTTTTCTTTACTTCTTTTTTCCTTCTTATTCCCACTCCACCTACATCAATCATTGCTCATTTGTTGTTGATTTGCTGTGGTGGATCTTTTTCTCCAATTTGGTTCCTATTTTTTTCACTATATTTTTTAAATAATTTTTTAAAGATTTTATTTATTTTATCTTTAGAGGGGAAGGGAAGGAGAGAGGGAGAGAAACATCAATGTGTGGTTGCCTCTCATGTGTCCCCTGCAGGGAACTGTCCTACAACCCAGGCATGTGCCCTGACTGGGAATCGAATCACGATCCTTTGGTTCTCAGGCCCGCGCTCAATCCACTGAGCTACACCAGCCAGGGCTTTTTCACTATATTTTTAAAAAATTTTTCTTTAAACCTAATATTATATGCTTCTGTTCTCTTACTCCATTCTGCCTTCTTCCCTCCCTTTTTTATTTATTATGTAAATTTTATTTTCTTTCTTCTTCACCTTGTTTCTATTCCCTATGCTTACAATTTCCCCATACTCTACACTCTTAAAATCATTTTTCTTTCAATTAGTCATCTCAAATTCAGTTTTCCTTTCTTATAGTAGTCTTCATCTCTTTATACCTTTATCAAGATTTGCTCATTTTGCTGTTGATAGTGTAGTTGTGGGTGGGGGTTATTTTTGTGGGTACGGGTTTGCTTCCTAGACTGTTTGGTTTTGTTCTGGCAGTACCTGCAAAACAGCATACAAGAAGTGGGTGGTGTGACACTCAGTCAGCCAACATGTAGGAAGGACCCATCAAAGAATGACCCAACAACAATCAAATGGCATAAAGGGCATCCCAAGACCATCAAGATCAAAAGATCAAGGATACTGCACCACTGAGTCCTACAGGTCTCCAACCATAGAAGGTCACACCACAAAGACAGAGAGTCTAAGCAGATAAATCTAATATGCAGAAACAAATAAGAAGAATCACCCAACTAAGGAGACAAAGAAACAACCCCCAATCAAAAGGAAATGAGGAATTCCCAGAAAGGGTAATAAATGAAATTGAGGCAAGCAAACTATCAGACACTGAGTTCAAAATAATGGCTATAAGGATGCTCAAGGAGCTCAGTGAGAACTACAAGGAACTCCATAGAAGCTACAAGGAACTTACTGCAAACTATACCAGCATGAAAAAGGACACAGAAACTATCAACAAGAGCAAGAAGGAAATGAAGAATACAATATCTGAAATGAAGAATACATTAGAAGGAATTAAAAGCAGAATAGATGAAGTAGATAATTGAATCAGTGAGCTGAAGGACAAGGTAGAAAACAACTCCCAGACAGACCAACAAAATGAAAAAAAAAGATTAAAAAACAACAAAAAGGGTTTAAGGGAGCTTCAGGAAAACATGAAACATAGTAACATTTGTATCATGGTGATACCAGAAGGAGAAGAGGAGCAAATGATAGAAAACCTGTTTGAAAAGTAATGACAAAACTTCCCTAACTCAATGAGGGAAAAGGCGATGCATGTCCAGGAAGCACAGAGGCTCCCAATGATCTCACCTATAAGAGGAACTTAATCAACAAAACAAACAAGCAAGCAAAATATAATCAGAGACATTGAAATTAAGAACAAATTGACAGTAACCAGAGGGGAAGTGGGAGGGGATAATGAGAGTAAAGGGGAAAGGGTTTTCAGGAACATATACAAAGGACACATGGACAAAACCAAAGCGGGGGAGGATCAAGGGTGAGAAGGGTAGGGGAGTGGTGGGAGGAAATGGAGACAAGTGTACTTGAAAAACAATAAAGAAATGTGAAAAATAAAAATAAAAAAGATGAACCCAAAGAGGACCAATCTAAGACACATCATAATTAAAATGGCAAAATTTTTAAAAACAGACAATCTTAAAGGTAGCAAGGGAGAAACAGGAATTAACATACAAGGAAGCCCCAATAAGACTAGCAGCTGACTTCTCAACAGAAACACTACAAGCCAGAAGGAAATGGCAAGAAATATTCCAAGTAATGAAAAGCAAAGGTCTGCAATCAGACTACTCTACCCAGGAAGGCTCTCATTTAAAATGGAAGGCAAAATAAGGCATTTCCAAAGCAAAAAAAAAAAAAAAGGCTAAAAGAACACAGGGTCCAGCACAAATAATGCCCATTTTATTACAAAATGTTTTATTACAAAATCTTAAGCATGTCATTCTATAAACGTAACAATGTCACACTCAAGCATACCATATGACATTTTAGATGAAATGTTCAAATTAAAACTATAAATTATTATGCCCATATTATTACCCTACCAACCATACTCAAGCAGGCATTACTCCTGCCAGAACCTGTACATCTCCACCAAACCAGTATTGAAAGAGACGCTAAAGGGACTGCTTTAAGAAGATGAAGGAAAACAGAGAGAAAGAGAAAAGAGAAAGAGAGAGAAACACAGGTTTAAAGGAAAAAAATAGCAATGAATAAGTACCTATCAATAATAACCTTAAATGTAAATGAATTAAATGCTCTGATCAAAAGACACAGGGTAACTGAATGGATAAGAAAACATGATCCTCATATATGCTGTCTACAAGAGATATACCTCAGAACAAACGATCTACACAGAAAGTGAAGAAATGAAAAAAATATTCCAAGCAAATGGACATCTAAAAAAAGCCAGTGTAGCAATACTTATATCAGATAAAATAGGTTTCAAAACAAAAGCCATAAAAACAGACAAAGAACAGTACACACTGTTCAAGAGAGAATTGCATCGAGAAGAGATAACCCTTGTAAACATATATGCACCCAGCATAGGAGAACCTAAGTATATAACAAAACTCATGGAGGACTTCAAGAAAGATATCAAGAGCAACACATCATCACAGGGGATTGTGACACACATTGTCAACAATGGATACATCTTCCAAGCAAAGATTTACAATGATACTATGGCACTGAAAAACACTCCACAACAAATGTACTTAACTGATATATACAGGACTTTTCACCCCAAAGAAGCAAAGTATACATTCTTTTCAAATGCACATGGATCATTTTCAAAAACAGACCACATGGTAGGACACAAAACAAGCCTCAAAAATTCAAGAAAAATGAACTCGTACCAAGCATCTCAGATTACAATGGTTTAAAACTAGGAATCAATTTCAAGGAAAATGCTCAAAAACATTCAAATACATGTAGACTGAATAACATGTTATTAAATAATGAAATGGTCAACAATGAAATCAAAGAAGAAATCAAAAAGTATCTGGAAACAAATGAAAATAAACACACAGCAAGCCAAAACTATGGGACACAAGGAAGGCAGTACTGACAGGGAAGTTCATAGCAATGCAGGCCTATCTAAAAAAGATAGAACATTCTCACATAAACAACCTAACTCTATATCTACAAGAACTAGGGAACAACAACAAACAAAGCTGAGAATGAGTAGAAGGAAAGAAATAATCAAGATCAGGGCAGACTTAAATGTCATATAGGAACTGAAAGAACAATTTGAAGGCTCAATAAATCAAGTAGCTGGTTCTTTGAAAAGATAAAAAAACTTGACAAGCCTTTATTCATACTCTTCAAGAAAAAAGAGAGGACCAAAATAAATAAAATCAGAAATGAAAGAGGAAAAGTCAAACCTACACCACAGAAATACACAGGATTGTAAGAAATTACTATGAACGACTACACAGCAGAAATTAGACAACCTGAGCAACATAGACAAATTTCTAGAAACATGCAATCTTCTAAAACAGAATCAAGAAGAAGCAGAAAGCCTGAAGAGACTGATAACAACTAATGAAAGTGAAGCAGTAATCAATAAACTTCCAGCACACAAAAGCCCTGGACCAGATGGCATCACAGGTGAATTTTACCAAATATTTAAGGAAGAACTAACTCCTATCCTTCTTGAACTATTCCAAAAAATTCAAGAAGAAAGAAGGCTCCCAAACTGTTTTTATGAGGACAATATTATGGTAATTTCAAAACTAGGTAAAGACACAACAAAGAAAAAAAACTACAGGCCAGTATCCCTGATGAACATAGATGCTAATATCCTCAATAAAATACTGGCAATCCAGATTCAGAAATACATTAAAAAGATCATACATCACAATCAAGTAGGATTCATCCCAGGGATGCAGGGATGCTACAATATTCGCAAATCAATAAATGTAATACACTACATATCAAAATGAAGGACAATAATCACATTGATACAGAAAAAGCATTTGAAAAAACCCAGCACCCATTCATGATAAAAACACTCAGCAAAGTGGGAATAGAGGGAGCATACCTCAACATAATAAAAGCCATATACAAGAAACCTACAGCCAACATTATACTCAATGACAAAAAGTAATGCTTTCCCCTTAAGATCAGAGACGAAACAAGTGTCCACTTTCACCATTCTTATTCAATATAGTACTAGAAATTCTAGCCACAACAATCATACGAGAAAAAGAAATAAAAGTCTTCCAAATTGGAAAGAATGAAGTAAATCTGTCATTATGTGCAGATGACATGATAGTGTACATAGAAAACCACATAGCCTCCACAAAAATTTATTCAACCTAATAAGTGAATTTGGCAATATAGCAGGATACAAAGTTGATATCCAGAAATCAGTGGCATTTTTGTACAACAATAATAAAATATCAAAAACAGAAACTGGGGGGGGGGGGCGAATCCCATTTACTATAGCAACAAGAAAAATAAAGTACCTAGGAATAAATTTAACCAAGGAGGTAAAAGACATGTACTCAGAAAGCTATAGATCACTAAAGAAAGAAATTAAGGAAGATACAAATAAATGGAAGCATATTGGAAGAATTAGCATCATTAAAATGTCTGTATTACCCAAAGCAATCTATAGATTCAACACAATTACTATTAAAATACCAATGGTGTATTTCACAGATCTAGAACAAATATTTCAAAAATTTATATGGAACTGAAAAGACCCCAAATAGCCTCAGCAATCTTGAGAAAGAAGAACAAAGTAGGAGGGTTCACACAAGCTCATATCAAACTCACTACAAGGCCAATGTAATCAAAACCATCTGGTACTGACATGAGAGCAGACACATAGATCAACAGAATGGAATATAGAGCCCAGAAACAAACCCAAGTCTTTATGCTCAATTAATATTTGACAAAGGAGGCATAAGCATACAATGGAGTAAAGATAGCCTCTTCAATAAATGGTGTTGGGAGAACTGGACTGGTACATGCAAAAAAAAAAAGGAAACTAGATCACCAACTTACACCATACACCAGAAAACTCAAAATGGATAAAAGACCTAGATATAAGTCATGACACCGTAAAGTCCTAGAGGAAAACAGAAGCAGTAAAATTTCAGAGATCCCATGTAGCAATATTTTTGCTGATATATCTCCTAGGGCAAGAGAAATAAAGGAAAATATAAACAAATAGGACTACATCATACTGAAAAGCTTCTGCATGGCTAAAGAAACCAACATCAGAATGAAAAGGGAACTGACTGCATAGGGAAACATATTTGCCAATGAGACATTGCACAAGGGTTTGATCTCCAAAATATATAAGGAACTCATATGACTCAATACCAGGAAGACAAATGGGGGTAAGAAGGCAAAGGGGCAAACAAAGAATCATGAACAGAGGATTCATGGGCATGGACAATGGCAGAGGGATTGCTGTGGGGGTTGGGGTGATGGGGAAAAAGGCAGGACAACTGTAACTGAACGACAATAAAAAAGATTATATACGCTTTTAAAAAAATAGGCAATGGATCTGAATAGACACTTCTCCAAGGAGGACAAACAGATGGTTCACAGCCATAAGAAAAGATGTTCAACGTCACTTAGCCATCAGAGAGATACAAATTAAAACCACAATGAGATATCACCTCACACCTGTCAGATGGCCATCATTAATAAATCAACAAATGACAAGTGCTGGCAAGGATGTGGAGAAAGGGGAACCCTGGTGCACTGTTGGTGGGAATGAAGACTGGTGCAATCACTGGGGAAAGCAGTATGGAATTTCCTTAAAAAACTAAAAATGGCACTGCCTGTTGACCCACTGATTCCACTGCTGGGAATATACCCTAAGAATCCTGAAACACCAATTCAAAAGAACTTATGCACCCTTATGTTCACAGCAGTGCTATTTACAATAGCCAAGTGCTGGAAACAGCCTAAATGCCCACCAGTGGGTAAGTGGATCAAAAAACTATGGTACATTTACACAATGAAATGCTATAGAGCAGAAAGAAAGAAGGAATTCCTACCTTTTGCTACAGCATGGATGGAACTGGAGAATATTATGCTGAGTGAAGTTAAGTCAGTCAGTGAAAAACAAATACCATCTGATCTTACCTATAAGAGGAATCTAATGAACAAAATAAACTAATGAGCAAAATAGAACCATAAGCATTGAAACATGGAACACACTGACAGCAGCCGGAAGGTAGGTGGAAAGAAGGAGAAGGGACTAGACAAAGAACTTGTATGAATGACCCACGGATATGGACAACAGTGTGGGAATTAACTGCAGGAGCAGGGTGTGGGATGGGTGAAGGAGGGCAAAGAGGGGAAAATTGAGACAACTTTAATAGAATAACAATAAAAAAATACTTTAAAAAATATAATGTTTTCATCAAATTGCTAATGACATTTGACTTCTAACCTGTTTGTTTAAAATTAAAGACAAACAATCCATTTAGATGAAAGAATTTACACATAAACTACCGTAATTATACCCAATAAGATTAATAAACCTCTTTCTACATCTGTTAATTACATTTTACAATGAGAAAGCAAAGCAGCCCCTAAGGGAAAGAGTTATTATAATCAATCAAGTTGATAGTAGTGTGGGATTTTTTAACCCTAACTACCCTGCATATATTCATCCAAAAGTTCTAATAGCAAGTTGGATTAAAAACCTTTACTTCTTAAGGAAGGGGCTTTAATATTTCAACTAGTTCTATAGTTTGTCTAGTTTGTGGCTCCTCCTGATCTTCAATTTTTTTCTTATTAAAAAAAAACACTTTTTTCTACTTTCCTTACGTTTTAGAACTCTGTGATTTCTAGAAAATGATAACTAGTACATATACAATATTACATCCAAATTAAAAAGGTTAACTCAATACATGTGCTTTTTCTAATTGGTGATTAAATTAAGTTTAATATCTTTTTAATGGTTACAGTTATTTTAAATCCTCACTCAAGGATATGTTTATTGATTTTAGGATTTTTAGAGACAGAGGGAGAGAGAGAGAGAGAAGAATGAAGAGAGACAGAGAAACATCAGTGTGAGAGAGAAACATTAATCGTTGCCTTCCCTACACACCCTGACCAGGGATCGAACCTGTACCCTAGGTATGTGCCCTGACCTGGAATCAAACTCATAAACTCTTGATGTACTGTATGAAGCTCCTACCAACTAAGCCACCTGGCCAGGGAACTAGTGGTTATTTTTTATTAATTCATTCACCAAATTAGCTTCCACTACATGCCAGACACCATGACAAGCTCTGGGGATAGGGCAGTAAACAACACGTGGTCTTCCCACCCCACCAACCATATGGTCAGATGGCAAAGACAGGCATTAAGTAAACAATCAGCCAAATAAACATTTAACAGGAATTGTAATGAGTGTCGGGAAAAAGAAGTGTAGGCTGCTAAGAGTAATAGGGTAACTCAGATGGTCTGGTTACTGAGAAGGCTTTCTGAGGAAATGACATTAAGCTGACACATGAAAAATGACTGAAAAAAGGGAATAAGCACTGTACACCAACTGCAGGTTACCTCTCACTTCAGACTTCCTTTAGATGTGTAAACCAACTAATTTGTAGAAGTGAGAAGGAGGGGTGGTTGACTGACGGGTACTTAATTTTAGAAACTTGCCACATACTGAATAATATTAAACAAAGACCACCATTCCCTGTG
>PVKU01012521.1:0-34778 GCA_004027475.1 Anoura caudifer
AACAAGTAGCATAGATGGTAGGTAGAAAATAGACAGGGGGAGGGCAAGAGTAGTGTGGGAAATGTAGAAGCTAAAGAACTTATGACACATGGGCATGAACTAAAGGGGGGAATGTGGGTGGGAGGGGTGTGCAGGGTGGAGGGTAATGAAGGGGGGGGAAATGGGACAACTGTAATAGCATAATCAATAAAATATAATTAAAAAAAGAAAAGTAATTCATGCTCATTACGAGATATTTCGTGAACAGATTTTTAAAAAATATCTAAACCACACCCAAATAGCACCATCTAGAGGTAACCACTATAAATATTTCAGTGCATTTCCTTTGAATTTTTTCCTCTTTATTCTTTTAAAAAAATATGATGGAAGTTGTATAAGGTTTGCAATTTTACTTCTGGCCTTTTCACCTAATATGGTAAAATGGGAATTTCTAAAACTTCTTTCTAAACATTCCTGGATGTATCAATTTCCCTGTTGATGGACACTCAGTTGTCTCCAGCTGTATTTGATACTGTAAATGAGGCAATAATACAGTGCTTCGATATTGCTCTCATTGATTTTGTGTTCCATCTGTCCAGTGAGGCTGGCATCTTTGAGGATAAAGAACCTGCCCTCTCCTCCCTCTCCATCCACCTATACCCTTCCAGGATAGTACTTGGTACGGAGTAGACTTATTAAGCCCTCATGGGCCAGGCTCTCTTCTAACCACGTGGTGCTTATCAATGCACTTAATCCTCACAACTTCCCTGTGATGTAACTATTATTATTATTATTATTATCCCTATTTTATAGAAAGTTGAAATAAAAAAATTGTTAAACTGGTGGTTGCTAAAGGGGTGGGGGGTTGGAGGATTGGGTGAGAGAGGCGAAGGCATTAAGAAGTACAAATGGGTAGTTACGGAACAGTCATGGGGATGTAAAGTGCAGTGTAGGGAATATAGTCAATGATATTCTGCTAGCGTGGTTCAGTTAGTTGATTGCCAGCCCGTGAACCAAAAGGTCATTGATTCAATCCTACTTAGGGCAAATGCCTGGGTTACGGGTTTGGTCCCCTGTTGGGCACGGGCAAGGGGCAATGGATTGATGTTCTTCTTTCCCCCTCTTTCTCCTTCTCTTCCCCTCTCCCTAAAAATTAAATAAGTAAATATTTAAAAATTAATATTCTAGCCCTGGCTGGTATGGCTCAGTGGATTGAGCACCCACCTGTGAACCAAGGGGTTACCAGTTCAATTCCCAGTCAGGGCACATGCCTGGGTTACAGGCCAGGTCCCCAGTGGGGGATGCATGAGAGACAACTACGCATTGATGTTTCTCTCCTTCTCTTTCTCCCTCCCTTCCCCTCTCTCTAAAAATAAATAAATAAAATAAAATAAATTAATATTCTAATAACTATGCATGGTGTCAGGTGGGTATTTCCAGTACCCACCTGGGGGGACACTTGATAAAGTATACAATAGTCTAACCCCTATGCTGTACACCTGAAACTAATGCAAAATAATATTGAAAATAATAATGTAAACTGTAAAACAAAAAAAGAAAAAAAGAAACTTGTTCAAGGTCATCAGCTCCTAAGGAGCAGAATTAGAAACTAAATGCAGGCAGCCTGGCTCCAGTCTGAAACTTAACCGCCAGACTTTTTGCTTTCCTCTGATGATGGAGGCAAAGTGGGCTGGAGGTGGGAGGACATCCACAAGGGCTTTGGGGTGGGTGGGTCGCATGTTTGAAATCAGGCACTCAAGCTCCACCCCTAAGTTGGGAGGGAAAGTGGGCAGTCGGGAAGCCTCCGGAGAGGGAAGCAACTCAGATCCAGCTCCCAGGACAGAAGCTCCTAACTGTCCTAAGCCTTGCACCTTCCTATTAGCCTCCCAAGCACCTGAGTGGTCTTTCTCAAATGCAAATCTGATTCTGTCGCTTCCCTGCTTAAAGCTCTGTTGCCCTCAGGATAAAATCCCAGGCCCATAGTGGCGAGAAGTCTTCTCTAGCTCCATCTCTCTCCATTCTCCACGAGGCCTGTCACCACTTCGCATTCAGGTCCTAGGAACCCCACCATGCTGTCTCACTCTTGTACCTGTAGGACTATGGGCCTGGAGAGCACGTTCCTACCTCCTACTTACCCCACTCCAGCCCCTTTGTAAGTCTCTGCTGAAACACTCCTCTCTCCTCAGAAGCCTGCACCAAACCCTTCGGCTGGACTGTGTTCCCCTGCTGGGCCTGTACGTCTCTTCCAACACTCATCACGTTTCTCGTAATTGCTCTTCTGAAAAACAACATTTAAAAAATTTACAAATCATAGTTACAATAGCATTATCATGCTTTACAAAGCCAATCAGGGTTTTTCTTTTTTCAACTTTTTCTTTTTAACCCCATGGAAAAGTTGCAAAAAAGAATTCAGTCAACAACCCTAAATTTCTCACCTAATTCACCAGTTGTTACTTGCCACATTTGTTCTCTGAGCCCCCTGAGGCTAAGCTGCAAACATCATGATCTTTTAGCCCTAAGCATTTCCACCTAAGTTTCCCCCAAACATGGAGGTTTTTCTATGTAACCATAATATGCTGATCATATTCAGGAAATTTAAGAGAGATGCAGTTAAATACCTATAAAACAACCCATAGTCACATTTTGCCAAATGTCTCAATGCTGTCGTCCTTTACAGAAATTATTGGTCAGTCCAGTGTCTGATTGAGAATCAGGCATTCCATTTCGTCTTGACTCTTTAGCTCTTTTAGTCTGGAACGGTTCATTCTTCTTTTACGACATTGGTCTTTCTAAAGGGCCCTTGCCGCAGCTTCTTAGCCTGAACCAGACCCAGGGTTGCCTGGTGGTTTCCTCCTGGTTCTGCTTCCCTCAGGTCCTGCTGCACCCCTGGCAGGGTGGTGCGTCCTCAGGGCTTCCCATCAGGAAGTAGATGAGCCCGTTTGTCTTGCTACGATGATATTGATTTTAATTGCTGATTAAGGTGTCCTTTAATTGCTTTAAATTTTTTTAATTTTCTGTTGTTTTTTTTTTTTCCTGCTAGACTGTGGGCCTCAGGAGGGCAGAACCATATCTGTTTTCTCCATCCCTGTATCCACCAAGCATGGCAGGTGTAAACTGAAAAGGTGTACCACCCAGGACGGGGCTCCACCCATGCCTTGCCCTGCATCCAGCCCCACAGCAGTCCTGGGAAGGACTAACTGAGAACTCAGGTGAGGAAAATGAGGCTCAGAAAGGGGCAGGCTCCATAACAAAATGACTTTTTTCAAACTTCTACCTGAGCTGTTTCCTCCCTAAGACTGTCCCTTTGGATGGCACTTGGGAAACGCACCCACCTCTGCCCCCATAAAAAAAAACGGTTTCAATGGAAACAGAGAAATTCCCCAAAAGAAAGAAATCGCATTAGTGGTCCATAGCCTAAGGGCTGGGGGAGAGGGGTGGGAGGCCCTATTTGCATTTTTCCGATTAACGAGCTGGAGTTGAGCTAGCTCGCCTGGGGAGATCATTTGAGAGGGAAATCTTTGCAAGTTTTGTTTAAAAGCACACCATGTTAGGTGGGAAATAATGCAGAGTGTGGCAATTAGGTGAGGCCTGCAAGGGGCGGATATGGGGTCCTTTCCTTGCTTTCCTTCTACCACCCTATCCCACCTTCCTCCTCCCCCTCACCCTCCCTCAGTCCTAGGAACCAGCCTCCTTAAAGGAACAGCCTCTTCAGACTTCAGAGACAAGTTGGGGTTCAAGGCTCAATAACTCCTGACATTTTCTTGCTGAGGGAGCCCAGGAGGGAGAGGTCCTGAAGCTAGGATAATAGAAAGGGGACCAGTGTTCAAAGCTGAGACCCTGTCCTATGGTTCTAAGTGTCAGGGGGAGAAGCAAGGGTGGGGAGATGCCACCCCTATAGGGGGCTTTTTAAAAAATACCAGAGAGATCTTTTGCTTGTCTCCATAATTGAGTAGGCAGGGCTATGGGTATTTCATGTCTAGGGGAGAGGGATGCTACATCGGGGTCCTGCATTGCCTAGGACAGCCCCACTCAAAGAATTAGCCAAATGCCAAAGGCACTCCCACTGAGCCAGCAACCCTGCCTGTAGGCATGTGTGAGTCTTTCCTTTAAGTCCCGCAGCCACACTGCAGCCACGGGGTCCAATAGGACTGGAGTGAGACCTGCGGTTTAGTATGTAGTTAGTCGGTGAGCAGGGTTCTTGCTCCATCACAAGCACCTGTCATTTAACCTCTCTGAGTCCCACTTCCTCCACTATAAAAAGGTATACCTGGGCCTACTTCCCGGTGTGATCAGAGAAAGCAATGGGAAAATAGAGGGAAAGTGTGAGCACACACTTTGGTATTATAATGGGGAGCAAAGCAATGTATTAAGGGGCTTCTAAAATTATTCTTCTCTGGGTGAGGTTTATAGGGCCATGGAGACCCTAACCATTCCTGCCTCACTGGGAGAGGGGCTCATAGTCACACAATCAGCTTCCACAGTTAACACTACTTGATCTTGACCACAGTCTCTCCACTGAAAATGGGGTTGATCGCACCTATTCTGTAGCCAAATAACTGAAGTGACTTGGAAAACATTACATAACCGTATTATGAAGAGGCAAGTACACATGTGCACACTCAAACCAGAAGATCTTATTAGAAATAGGGGAATTTCTAACTATCTTATACAAAACAAATTTCATTACAGAGAGCAGGGCAGTGATTGTACCTGAGACAAGATGGGGTGGGAGGTTGGTGGGGGGGGGGGGAGCCAGGCAATCACTTGGGAGGGAATGCTTCTATCTGGGTGAGTCTGGGGGTAGGAATGAATTCCGGGGGGCAGGTGGTTGGTGAGGCCTAGGAGACTGTATACGAACAACTTTGGGTGCTCCAGGCATAGGAGGCAGAATCCGTAGCTCCTGCCCTTCCCGGGGGGACACATGTTGAGCACCAGGAACGGTCCTTGCCTGGCACACAGTCAGCACTCTGGGGGCGAGTTCTTCTCCTCCCCGCATCCTAGGAGGTGACGTGATGTCTCGGGCCAGCCTCCTGAGAGACGGTATGAATAACGGTTGTACAGATAAATCCCCCCTCCCCACTGCAGTTGCTGGCTCAGCAAAGACTGTCTCTGAGACAGCGCCCTGCTCTGAACCCTCGGAGGCCCCTGGTTTCAGCCTCCCCCAGTCAAGTCCCCTTCCCTTTTCCTAGGATGCTCTTTTTATTGATCTGGGGGAGGGGAAGGGGGGAGAGAGAGAGAAGAGAAACATTAATTTGTTGTTCCAGGACGATGTTCTAACAAACTGAGCTACTCGGCCATGGTTAGGATGTGCTTTTCCTCACCTACTTTTACTCATTCTCCAGGTCAACACCAGCTCCTCGCTGAACTCTTTCTTGATTGCTCCTCATTCCTGTCCTTACCCCAAATATAGAATTAGTCTCTCCATTCTCTAGGTTCCCACAGCAATGCATGTCCCAAACGCGACCGAAACACTCAGAAAAGGGTTACACGCTCAGACGAGTGTGAGAAGCCCTCTTCACACCCTGCCCTCCTCTCAGGGATTCCCGGCACAGGCGGCACAGGAAAAGCCCCGAGGAGTCCTGCGGTCCACACAGCCGGTTAACATCCCAAAACCCCGTGTTTCCCAAGACTCTCTGATCACGGAAATCTTGTACTTCCTGCCTACTGAAACATGCTTTGGAAAGTGCTTCCGTGGCCGTGTACAGACTGCCATTAGCCCGTAGCACGCTCTCACTTCCCATGTCTGGGTCCGCCTTCCTGGGCGGACTGTGAAGTCCCTAAGGCTGGAGCTGCGTTGGACTCACCTGGGTCCTCAGTGCCTAGCAGAGGGCCTGACACATGGTCAGCAATAATAAACATTTGTGGATGCAAAAACAAATAGTCCTGTCTGCGACCAAGATGTGGATGTAAAGAACACCTTGGTGACAGGTTCCTGGCAGTGTCTGGGAGGCGGCGTCTGGTGATGATGGTGACAGGAAGAGAGTGACACAGACACACTTGCAGACTGTGTGGTTCTGGGACCTCTGGGAAGGTGGCCCATCCTGAGAGATTTGGGACAGAGACAAGGGTGTTTGGCATCCCTGGGGACAGAGGACAGTGAAGTGGTCTCTGCAGCCATAGTGGCCTGAGGGACCCCGAGGAAGGGCCGGACTTTATCAGTGTAGGAGCCCCACTGCCCTGCATGTGGCCGGCATGGGGGAGGGGCAGGGCTGGGCCAGTGCCCCCCATCTTTGGTGGGTCTGGCTTCCCTGAATTGTCCACTGCCCTGTTGTTCCCTGGGCCTTGGTTCTGTGAGGAACAAGGCCAGACAGTGATTCCATTCCTTTCCTGAGAGGAAACAATCTCCATGAAAGGCCTTGAGGAAGGTCTTTGTGGACTAGACAGAAATTTGTGGAGCACTAGACCCTGGGGAAAGATCAGGCCAGCGGGGATGCAGGAACCAGCCAGAGAAGGCCTTGCAGGCCAAGCTCGGCAAGTTGAGCCACTGGAAAGCCTTGGAAAGGTCGCTCTTAGGTTGGAGGAGTGGGAGCCAGACCAGTAGCCCTTCCAGTTGTCCGGGTGAGAGCTGCACGGGGGTGGGAGAAGTTGAAAGAGAGAAAGGCATAGGCTGGAGAAGTTCTTGGGAGTTGGAAGGGAGGGACTCAGTGACTGAGTGCCATGTGGCAGGACTAGGAGGGCTGCAACTCACACCAAATGCCTGAGTGAAATAACCCAATTTGTGGGTGGGGAGATGAGCTCAGTTTCAGACATGGGAAGTTTGTTGCTGTGGGTCATCTGGGTGGATATGCAGTGGGGGCGGCAGGCAGAGACCCTGCTGGGGACAGAGGTTTGGGACTCCTGAGTATGGGGGCAGGGAGGGTGTTACTGAAGGCACAGAGAGGAGGAGATCCCAGGAGGAGGAGATCCCAGGAGGAGGGTGGAGAGAAGAGGTCCCAGAGGTCCCAGGCCTGAGCATCAGAGCAGGAGCATCGGAGTATCGAAGCGTCGAGGTCTAGGGAGAGCTGTCTGAACACTGGAAGTCAGGGACTGCCGAGAGGAGTCCAAGAAGATGGGGAACCACGGAGGTCCCTCAGGCGCGCTAACTCGAACCCACTCAGGCGTGCGCTCCCACAGTTCCCGTCCCACATCTATGTTCTCACTTGCAGGCCCACATCACCTGCACACCCCTACCCTCGCAGCCAGCGGAGGACGCACCCCGCAGCCCTCTCTTGCTCTTCCCTCTGTGGCTCCACCCCTCCCTGAAAACCCTAGTGTTAATCTTCCCTCCGCCCTCCGCCCCCAGATTAGGGGCGCTGCCCCCCTTTGTGTGCCCAAGGGCCTGAGGCGAAAACCCTGGAAGGCTGCCGGCCTTCCAAGCAGCTGAAGTGGAGAGGGTGGCAAGGGGCTCCGGGGAGGAAACACAAAAGGGGGGAGGGATCCCGGCTGCAGCTGTCCCGTGAGGGGCCAGGACAAAGGGCCTGCTGGCGGGACGCCCCGGGCCGTTTTCATGCTTGTTGGGATTAGACGCAGGAAACGTCGCTGGCAATCGTGCGGATCAGCAGTCCGGGGCGCGCCGGCGCGTGGGGCGGGCTCAGCCCCTCCCGGCCCCCGCTTTGTGAGGAAGCCGGGGGTCCGCATGGCTCCGAGGAGGCCGCCGCTTTGTCTACGCCTTTGGGGGGCCGAGCCCCGCCCGGACACCGCTGAACACCAGCTGAGTGCCGGCCTCGAGCCCTCTCCTTAGACGGCGTGGAGCACTGCAGCTCCACCTTGTGCTCCCGAATGAGGTCAGGGTCACGGCCTCCCGCCCAGAGCCGCTCGGACTGCTCCGTTCCCACAGCCCGAGACCCCTTCCAGCCCGGGTGGGTGGGGGATGCAGGCCCTTGGGGGCCCTAGCCCCTCCCCCGGCCCTGACCTCCTCCAACGCCCTCAGAATGGAGCGATTAGAGGACAGCCGGGTTCCGCGAGCCGGGACGAGAAGCCCTTAGGCATGGAGAGGAGAAGCAGACACTTTTCAGGCTGTCCGGTGCTGGGGCTGGGAGAATCTCAAGGGGCTGCTGGGGTGTGAAAACCTCCCCAGGCTAGGTCGTATTTCCGAGAGGGGTGAGAGAGAGGAGTGTGCATCTGTGCGTGTGAGCGCTTGTGTGTGCACGTGCACACACGCATAGGTGTGGTGTCCGGCGCCCCTGTCTGTGGGTGCTTGGTGGGTTTGGGCATGTGCATGGGTGTGGGTGAGAGTGGGCGTGTCTGTGGATGCCTGAGTGTGGCTTTGACCCTGGCTCAGACTCCAGAGCACCTCCAACTCATGCTCCTCTTCTCACCACCAGCTTCCATTAAACTCACGGGTCTGGGACTCAAGGCCCTTTAGCAAGGAGTTTTAACATACAGCGCAACTGCCCAAGGGCATCTCCTACCTCTGATGGCCTCCCCCTCCTCTCCTAGTCGGATAATAACATTTATCGACTAGTTCTTATGTGCCAGGCTGAGGTCTAAGTCTCTTTATATGTGCAAACTCTCACATAACCCTATGGGAGAAGTACCAATTGCCCCTGAGACATTTGGGTCCAGTGTGCACAAGCAATCATTATCCTCTATTGCCTCAACTTCAACTCATCCTCTAGGCTCCTATTCCTCCTGGAAGCCTTCCTTGATCAGGTGATCTCGTTGCTTCCTCTTCCTATCACCTTTTCAGGCTGTGATTGAAGACATCAACACTGGGTTTGGGTGAGGTTTGTAGGAAACAGGCTGGTAGACAGGTCATAGGCTGCCGCCAGGGGGCATTCAATCTACACAGAACCCTGATGGTCCAGGCCCCAGGCCCGGAGCCCACCCCCCAACACTCTGAAGCCTCCTTATTCCCCTAACTCTTTACTTTCTTCCTCAGTTCCCAGCTCACACCCTGCATCCCCAACTTTAAGCCATCCCTTCTGACCATGCTTGATGGAAGTGATCTATGTGGGGTCTCTGGAGAGAAAGTTTTCCAAGGACCCAGCCCTTTCTCTCCCAAGAGGGCCCAGCCCTGCACATTGAGGGCCCTGCTGTGGGTCTCTGGTTCTCAGCCCAATCTCATTCTTCATTCCTCCTACCAAGCAAGACACCTCAGGTAGCCCCAGAAACCTGAGTTAGACTTCCCTACTCTTGGTCATGGGATTTCATTCTGGGTGGGAAGGGAAGGTGGCTAACTGATCCCCTTGTCCTAACTAATCCCCTATTTAGCACAGGAACCTTCCCTACTCCCCTTGCTGTCCCGGGGACTAAAAAATCCCCACCCAGTAACTTTAAAAAACTTCCTAAGCTACCAAGTCTCAGGCAGAGATCTGCACAGAGGACTAGGACCAGCTCCCCCTCTCCTAGGCCCAGAGCGACCAGTGCACTAATCTTTGGATGGAAGTTTCACCTAACAGTGCAGGCCAGACCCGCTCAAGGCCTGGGGCAGGCTCTGCAGGGCCTTGAGTGGAGGGACTCAATCTGTTTTAATGCTACAATGAACCTTCAGGTCTATGTCCTCATTCAATCCATACAATTGCCGCAGGTAGAGGCAGGCTAGACAGTCCTGGAACAGGTCTGCCCTACACAGAAAGTACAGCAATAGCCTTGGCCCTTCCCACAATCAGGCTCGATGGCCAGCGTACCTGATGGGAAATAGCAATTCTTGGCTGGGTTGGTTCATCCGCTGGGGTCCTGCCTCAGTTTCCCTGTCCCAAATAGCTGGCCTGGCTGTGGCTCTGACTCCCTGCTCTTGCTCAGCTCCTTCCCTCACCCACCTCCCCTCACCCACCATCACACCAGGGGCTGGGCCTGTCCCTAGACCCTGGATGACTGGCAGGGGTCCTGTATGCAAACAATTGTGGGTTCCTTGGTCTGGCTTTCATTTTTTTTTTCTCAGCTCAGAAGGCTCTTTTACAGAAAGGAATATTAGTCAACTTTATCTTTAAAAAGTTTTTTTAAAAAGAAGGATTTCATTTTAGATTCAAATTTCTTAAGACTGCATTTGATTTTTTCTATGAAAAAGTGAAGTGTACATTATTACAAAAGCACTATTTATAATAATATTCATAACTCTCATTAATGTAGTTTACTATGTGCCAGGTATAGTCTGCATATTATATATTCATTTAATCTTGCATATTATATATTCATTTAATCCTTGAGACAACATTGTGAAGTAGTTACTACTATTGTCTCCATTTGAAGATGAGGAAGTTGAGGCACAGAGAAGTTAATTAACTTGCCCAAAGTCACAGAGCCAGAGAGCAATGCTGCTAACATCCAAATCCAGGGGTCTGGCTTCACCGTCTGCACCATTAACAGCTGGTGGCACTCAGGAGAGTCTGCACATTCGGGAAAGGGGACCCCTCTGAAAATCCCCCCTCTGGCGGTCTGAGGGCTTGATGTTATCTCGTTAGAAATTTCCGTGGTCAAAGTTATTCAAATCTAGCTATAGCCCTTTGCTAGAATAACATCTCTTAATAAGTGGAATTTGTCAGAACTGGTTCAATACTGTTTCTGTCTAAATGTCAAATGTAAAGATGACAAGAGTTATGAATATCTTGGGCCACTATTTCAGAGAGGTATACTTTGTGAGGTTTTAAATATATATACCTTGTTGCCCTGGCTGGTGTAGCTCAGTGGATTGAGCGCAGGCCTGTGAACCAAAGGGTTGCTGGTTTGATTCCCAGTCAGGGCACACGCCTGGGTTACAGGCCAGGTCCCCAGTAGGGGACGCATGAGAGGTAACCACACATTGATGTTTCCTTCCTTCTCTTTCCATCCCTTCCCTTCACTCTACAAATAAATAAAATCTTTTTAAAAAATAAAAAATAAAATAAAATACATATACTTTTTGGGGGCACTGTAAAAGAGGATATTAGATTTCTCTAAAACGTTTTATTTTTGCCCTGACTAGATAGCTTGGTTGGTTAGAGTGGTGTCTCTATATACCAAGGTTGTGGGTTCAGTCCCTGGTCGGGGCACATACAAGAATCAACCAATGCATGAGTGACAACAAATGAATGTTTCTCTCTCACTCTTTCTCCCTTCCCTTCTCTAAATTAAAAAACTAAAATGTTTCTATTTTCATAAGTAGAATATAATTTTTATTTGTGTAATTTTAAAATAAAATATTTTATTTATATAATCAATCAAAATATGCCTTCTGTGGTAGGCAGCCTCTAAGATGCCCCTGAGGCTCCCCAGCTCCTGGTACTTAGACCCCTGGGTAATATCCTCCCTTTGAGTAACTTACTTCTAACCAACAGAGTATCTATCACAACATAGTGGGGATGACACTTCTATGATCAGGTTGCAGAAAATCGTGTTAGTACTCGAGCACTTTCTCGGCTTGTATGCTTTGATGAACTGAGCTGTCATATCAGAAGGGCTCATGTGGCAAGAAACTAACCATGACCTCCAGCCAACAAACAGCCTTTGAAGAACTGAATGCTCCCAACAGATGAGACCCTGGACCCTGGACTGACTCAGCGGCCTTGACTGCAGCCCTGAGAGAGATTCCTGACCTACAAAAATGGTGAGATGACAAATGTGTGTTGCTTTAAGTCACTCAGTTTTAGGGTAATTTTTTATGTAGAAATAGGCAACTAATATACTTTCTTTGCAAAAGTAATGAACTTTTGAGATACCAGTAAATTGTCATACAAACTAATATCAAATAGAAGACCGAATTTGATTGGCATCAACAAATATCTGAAGTCATATACTGCAGTGGTCCCCAGCCTTGTTGGCACCAGGGACCAGTTTCGTGGAAGACAATTTTTTCCTTTTTCCACGGAAGTGGGTGGAGTATGGACCTCAGGCAGTAATTCGAAGGATGGGGAGCAGCAGGATGAAGCTTCGCTCACTTGCCCACCACTCACCTCCTGCTGTGCAGGCACCGCCCCCGCCTCCAACCCTCACCCTGTTCCTAAGAGGCCAGGCCTGGGCGCTGGGGACCCCTCATGAACAGTACTCTAACACCTGTGTCAGAACCATCTAGGACCCTCAGTCTTTTGCTGTCAGGCCGCCTTTCAGGGAAGTGGTGGCTCTGGAGCAAGGTTGAGAATGTGAGTACATGCGTGTAGAGGGAGGGTCCCTCACAATCAGTGCCCCCTTTTTCAGGCCCAAAAGTGCCTTAAGACAAGGGCAATCTCAAATGGGGCTCTTGCAGAGGTCAAGCCTCCCTGCCTCCCCCCCCCATATATCTGGGAGTCCCCTGAGAAGAGACCTCTCTACCTTACCATCACACGGTCAACCACAGCAGGCTGGAATCCTTCTCCCCAGTGTCTTCCACTCCAACTCCCCACCCCCAGCTCAGAGCCCTGCTCAAAAGAGGGGCTCAGACTGTCCAGCAAAGAGGCCTCCAGAAGGCCTGTGAGACAGAAACACAAACTCATGCATTTCTGGGCCCCAGTTTATTCATTGTGGTTCACACTCAACATGCAAGAGCTAGACACAAAGTTATCAGGGTCACTGAGTTAGCCTCCCTCCTCAGTGCTTCCACCCATCCATCGTTAGGGATGAAACTCTTTAGGGGCAATTAGAAAGAGCCCAGGCATTTTGCAGGTTGGAAGACTGAGGGCGGGAGGCAGCGTCAGTGACCTCCAGGGAACTGCTCACCCATCAGGATCTTGCAACCTCTGGGCTCCCAGAAGCAAAACAGAGAGCTTGGCCACATTAGTCCTTGGCTGTCCCCAGAACTCACCAGCTTTCTAGTTCACAGAGCTTCTGCTGGAGACTGTCAACATTTAAAGGGCCATTCAGTGATGGGAGGGGGTATGACTCAGCATCCTAAGTTTACAGAGGCAGGGCTGACACTGCCCCCTGCCCATCCTTGAAAGCAGGACTGTGGCTCCTCCTGGCACAGACATTCTGATTTCAGGGAAACGAACCAAACTAATTCAACATCCAGTGCTGCTAAAGGCAGAGAGGCACAGCAAGTTACAGGCACAGAGAGGGAAGTGAGATTTTACTCAACAGCAAGCTTAGAAGCACTCATTCCTTTTCATCAGAAGCTTAAATCAACATGGTCTGCAAGAGCTCCTTTGCAGAGGAGAGGAGATGGTTTGTGGTTTGTTTGGAACTGACATTGCAGAATTCCCAAACTCCTGTTCTTCACAAGGTCCTGCCATCATCATCTCCCCATCCCCATCTCCCCTGTGCCCGGGGGCAGAGGTCAAGCTTCCATCACCACCCTCAGCTCCCCTCCCTGACACTAATTCCCTTGGGTAAACGACAGCAGGCAGCCATCTTTCCAGGAAGCAGTGGGACCCTGTGGACAAAAGAGTACAGCAGGCCATGGGTAACACAGGGTGTGGATGGATGCCCTACAGGGGGAATGGAATATATATTTGCACACATGTGCTTGGGAGTCTGCCTGCAAATACACATGTTCCTAACATACACTTCCCATGCCTGCAGCTGCACACACGCACCCCTGCCTATAGGCCCACATGCACAAGAGCTCACTCTCACACGCCTGCCATAAGCCTGCACATTCAAACTTGCTCATAGGCACACACACACCTGCACGTACAGCTGACACTTGAACAATGCAGGGGTTAGGAGTGCCAACCCCTGAAACAGTCAAAGCTCCAGGTATAGCTTTTGACTCTCCAAAAACTTAACTACTAATAGCCTGCAGCTGACTAAGAAGCCTTATTGACAACATGAACAGTCGATTAACATTTATTTTGCATGTTATATGTATTATATACTGTATTCTTACAATAAAGCTAAAGAAAAATGTTATTAAGAAAATCTTAAGAGAAAATACATCTGCAGAACTGTATATATTTATTGAAAAAAAACCCCACATGTAAGTGGACCTATGCAGTTTCGATCTGTGTTGTTCAAGGGCCAACTATAGCCCCTCACTCATGCACATATGCACACACCACTGGGGCCCTGTTCATGCATGCACATATAAACTCACTCCCTCTCACATACATGTTGTGTGAAAGAGATCCGTAACATCCATGCATGCATGCACAGATGGACATGCTTGACATGGGCCCACACATAAGTTGGCCTGTGTGTACACACAGTACACATAAGCTGGTGCACAAGTGCTAATTCATACATGCCTGGCACACATTAGCACATGCGTGCTCACTTATGCTTACCTGCACTCATACCAGTTAATAATCATGTACTTGTGTTCAACCACACACATGCCTGCAAATATATACATATATATACCCTTGCACCCCAGTGGAGGCACACTCTTAGCCCTGGTCCTGGGGCCTGGATGGTGCTGCCCTCTGTTGGAAGCAGCGGATAAGCTCCTTTCGGTTGTCTAGGATGGTGTCAAAGCTCTCCTGCAGGCGGGCCTGCTGGTCAACCAACTGGTGCTGCAGGCCTCGGATCCACTGCAGCAGGGCCAGGCGGCGGTACATCACCAAGTGCACATGGTGCTTTTCCTTCTCCTGCTCCTTGTAGCGCTCTTGAGCCTGCAGCTTTTGCAGAGCCTGGGCCACTGAGGGCAGAAGGGAATCTGCAGGGCCAGGGCCTTGAGGGGTCCCACAGGCAGGCTCAGGGCTGCTGCTGGGGCTGTCAATGCTTAGGGAGCTGCTGGCATAGCCATTGTCCTCTAGAGGGGAGCAGACTGTGCTGGCACTACCCATTTTCTCAGGCTCAGCTCTGGGGATCTCTGCCCCCTCTGGTGGGCTGCGGACCTCTCCTTCGGGGAGTCCAGGGTCCTGGAAGGCCTGGTTGTCAGAGGGCAACTCGGTGGAGCTCCTCATCGGGATGGGCTCCACTTGGTCTGGCATCCCATGCCAGTTCTCATTGGAGTCCTTGGCGCTCGCCATGAAGTTGGAGTTACTGTCGGGCTGGAACTCAGGATGACATACTCCAGGAGGCGGGCCCCCCAGGAACTGGCCCCCCTCAGCCACCCCCGGCTGGATGGCGAACATCTGGTCTGTAAAGGGGAAGCAGAAGGATGAGTCAGAGCAGGACAGGGTGGGGTGCCCTGACAGAGTCAAGGCAACCTAGCTGCAGGCACAAGGTGGCAAGCACCAGCCTGGTTGCTCCTACTCAGCCCCTTTCCCTGCACTCTGGTAACACCTCCCATCATGGTCTTCCTCCTCCCTCCTCAGTCTCCTGTGCAGGTTTTCCCTCAGCCCTCCGAGGCAGTCTGTCTTCTCATTCCACGCACTTGTGCCCAGATGACCTCATCATCCTCTGCTGTAGCTTCAAAGAGCATCATGTGTTGGTGACTCTTAGATCTGCCTGCAGCCAGACCCAACAGCTATCTAACGCTGCGGCCAACCACAGGCTCCTCAAGTCCTATGTGTCCAAACCAGCTCTCCCTCTGCACTGGCCTCAGTGAACTAGCCCCACTCTCCACTCAGTCACTCCAGTCAGAAACCTGAGAGCCCCTGGACTGCTCACTCTGCTTCCTTCCCCCATCTCATTGGCCACCAGATTCCAACAACTTTTCCTCTTAAAAACCTCTGTGTGTGTGTGTGAACATACAGGCCATTTCTTACCTGGATTACTGACTGCCACAGCCTTTTCACTCCTCTGTCTGCCTCCAGTTACAAATTTAAATTTAATTCATCACAGCTCCCTAACCTGCTGCTAAACCCCTACATGACCTACATGGCTGGGCTCCACCTGGCTCCTGCTCATGCCTCCAGACTTGCCTCTTGCCACTCTGCCCCTCCTGCCACACCAAGCCACTGAGATCTCAGAGATGCACCACCTATGCTCCTCACACAGCTCCCTCGGCCTACAACACCCCTCCTCCCCTCTCCTCCAAGGTCCTCCTTTCTCCATCTATCAAATTCCTTTTTTATACTTCAAAACAGCTTTAATATCCCTCACCTCTCTAAAGCCCTCCTGATATTCTCCTCACTGCCCCAACATACACAAGCAAACACAGTTAATGCTGCTTTCCCTGGGCCCACACTGCCCTGGGCACACACTGCCTAATTCATGTTTGTTTCTTGTTCCTGGCACATAATTGATGGTCAATACATGTCTATTCAATTAAAAAAAAAAAAACAAAAAACTCTTGTAACAGCAGCTTATACCTCTGGCTTCCTAACCAGATGTGGAACTTCTCTGTATGTCCTCTATCACATTCCCAGGGGCCAGCATGGAGCTGGTCACCAGGCAGGTGTCAGTCCACACCTGCTGCGGGGTGGGGGAGAGGCAGCAATGGGACACCCATGCTCAGGAAGAGCAGGAGGCTACCGCTGACTGGGCAGGGCTGGAAGAGCTGGGTTCAGTTCCTTCCTCTGCCCGGGAAGAACCCTACCCCTCTCCTGACAAGTCTGTTGGACCTTACCCCTTCCCTCCATACTATTACACTATCTTGTGTCCTGCCCCTAGCTGCTCCATCTTGATGCCCTGGAGGGAGGGTATACAATAGTATTCTTTCCTTCTCAACAACCGGCTTCTACCAAAATTAGGGGTTCAACTGACAAGAGGTTTCAACTGACTATATAGTACTAGAATTAGAAAATTCGGGTAAGACTGAGGGACAACAGGGGCTCTCCCCAAATGCAGTAGCGGGCAGGCCTCTGAGGTGGGTCAGGGATGTTGTCTGCACAGTCCCTTTATAAGCTACAAAGTCCCCAGTATGGAAGGTGCCTGGCGACCGTCCCCCTCCAAATGTTTTTTTTTTTTTTTTTTTTTTTTCCTAAACTTGGGCGGGGCCGTGAAGGAAGCTGGGACGCGGCAGGGGTGGTGGTACGAATCACGGGGTTCTCAGAGACGGTAAAATGGGAACCCAGACACCCCAGGATCAGGTTTCCCTCGAAACGAATCCGCAATTTGCCGGTGTTTGGGGCGGGGGGCATCGGCCTCCCTTCCTGCCTAGCCTTGCCGGAGAGGGAGACTACCCCAAGACAGGATAGAGACCAGCCTTCCCTAACCTCCGGATAGGAGGCAGTTGTGCGGAGGCTGCGCTTTCCCTCTCTGCCCCCCAAACCCCTGCGACCGATCCCCAAACCCTCCCCCTCTTGCCCGACTCACGGCCTGGAGACGCCCGCTGGGGCGCGGCTTTGGCTCCACTGGCCCCACAGCGGAAACTCGGCCCTCGGGGCTGGGTGAGGGGTCTCTTGGCCTGGGAGTCCGCGCGGGTCCAGGCGTAGGATGCACGGTTCCGGAGCCGCTCGCCAAGCCCCGGGCACCGGCTGCGGAGCCCGGCGGCGTCTGTGCGCGGGGCGTGGCGGCCCGGCCCACGTGGGCCGCTTAGGTTTTCTGCGGAGCGGCGCGCCGGGCCCCGGCGCCGGGCGGCCTTTCTGCAGTCGCTTTCCGGCCTTCCGCAGCTTTGACGGAGGCCTTGCAGCTGACATTTTCAAAATGAAAACCTGATCATGTGGCCACCCTCCTGCCTAAACACCTCAATGGCTTCCCCACTGCGGTATATCCTTGAGGCGGCAGCCTCAGGATTCGGAGCACCCCGCCCCTCGCTCTCCCGCTGCCTTGGCGTTGTATCTCTGTGGCCTGGCGCTCTTTCGGCCACGCTGCTTTTGCACACACTGTTCCCTTTGCCAAACAGTCTTTCCCCCTATATTATCCCTGGACACTTTCTTCAAAGCGTCTATCACCGTTTTGTTGTTGTTGTTGTTTTGTTGTTGTTTTTAAGAGAGAAAAACAAGAGAGAAACATTTATGCTTTTTTTTTTTGTAGAAGGGCTTATTTATTTATTTATTTACTTATTTATTTTTAGAGGGAGTGGGAAGGAAGAGAGAGAAGGGGAGAAACATCAATGTGTGGTTGTCTCTCACCTGTCCCCTACTGGGGACCTGGTGTACAACCCAGGTATGTGCTCTGACTGGGAATCAAACCAGTGACCCGTTGGTTCGCAGGCCAGCGGGCAACCTACTGAACCACACCAGGCAGTCAGGCAGAGTTCGTTGGTTGTTTCTTATATGTGCCCTGACCAGAGATCAAAGCCACAACATTAGCTTATTGGGATGACAGAGCTCTAACCAACTGAACAACCCGGCCAGGCCAACATTATGTATTCATTTTGTGTTTATTTATTAAAGTCACTTAGGAAGGCTCGGTTTTTAAGAGAAGAAAATCTGCTCTGGGACAGGCATGGAGCTACTGCCAGGACCAGGTGGCTTCCCACAGGGCAGAGAACACCTCATGGTGCCAGTACAGCGAACTCTTCTGTTTTTACTTTCTGAAGCCTGATCCCCTTGCTCCCTCTGTGGGGGAAACAGGGCTTGGGGGCCCAGTTTGCTATCAAAGAGAACAGAGAAATTGCTGGCCTTAATGATAACACAAAGAAGCACTGACTGGTATTACATTAAAGCTTCTTAAAATAAGTTACCCAGAAAGACTAGGACAAATTTCGCCTTCAGGGCACATGAGTTTCCACGAGGTCCTTTCCACACCCCTGTTCTACTGAGCAAGCTATTCAACTGGTCACGCCTTTCTCATGTACCCCCCCCCCTTTTCAAAACTAAACTTACATGGATTCATCATTAAATCATAATACAGTTTTAAAAATATTTCATGTACTTCTTTTTAGAGTGAGGGGAAAGGAGGGAGAAAGGGAGGGAGGGAAACATCGATGTGTGAGAGATACATGAATTGGTTGCCTCTCACAAGCCCCCACCTGGGGACCTGGCCCGCAACCCAGGCATGTGTCCTCACTGGGAACTGAACTGGAGACCTTTCAGTTTGCAGGCTGACACTCAATCCACTAAGCCACACTAGGCAGGATTGAATCATAATACATTTAAAATGCCTTGTCTTTCCCTCATCCCCTTCTATTGCTTTAAAAAAAATATTTTGTTCATTTATTTTCAGGGAGAGGGGAATGGACGGAGAAAGGGAGGGAGGGAAACAATCAATTTGAGAGAGAAATGTCACACCTCCAACCAGGGACCTGGCCCTGGCCCAAAAACCAGGCATGTGCCCTGACTAGGAATCAAACAAGCAACCTTTCAGTTCATAGGCCTGCATTCAATCCACTGAGCCACATCAGCCAGGGCTGCTTGCTTTTTTTAAAGTAAATATTTGTGTGTGTGTGTGTGTGTGTGTGTGTGTGTGTAAATGCTTTTAAATTTTATTATTGTTCAAGTAGTTTTCTGCCTTTTCCCCTCACCTCTCCCCCTGACCCCAGCCATCCCCACCTCCCTGCCCTGATTCCACCCATCCATGTGTCCTTTATAGTTATTCCTGATACCCTTCACCCTTTTCCCCCCATTAACCCCCACCCCCCACCATCTCTCCTCTGGTTACTGTCTGTTTGTTCTTAATTTCAATATCTCTTATTATATTTTGCTTGCTTGTTTGTTTTGTTGATTAGGTTCCAGTTAAAGGTGAGATCATATGGTATTTGTCTTTCACCACCTGGCTTATTTCACTTAGTGTAATGCTCTTGGGTTCCATCCGTGCTGTTGAAAAGGGTAGGGGCTCCTTCTTTCTTTCTGCTGCTTTTTTTTTGTTGTTGTTGTTTGTTTGTTTGTTTAATGAGGAAGAATTTAAGTCTGTGATCTCCATGCTGGGGCATCCTCTTCCAGTTTCAACTCAATTTCAACTTACCATTCTGCAACCTAGAGACTATATACAAATTAAATCACACCAACCAATCCTATACACAAAAATAGGGGAAATGGAAGAGGGAAAAAATGCCATTTTATGATTATGACAACTCCTATTTTAAGAGGGAAAAGGAAATAAAGGGAGAAGGCAAAAGTAATTAAAACTTGGGGATACTCTCCCAGCTTGGAATGTACAGGTGGAGACCTCAGCCCCATTCTGTTGTACACCAGGCCCCAGGCTAAATTGCTCTTCCTTTTTCCTTTATCCACCGCGAGTTGCCCATGCCACAGAGTTTTCTTACTTATGAGGTGACCCAAATCCTCACTTCTAAAGGCTCTGAGCTTCGGTGGCCTGGAGTTAGGCAGATCTTCCCATGCCATTCAGCCATAATGTTATTCCATTGTTTTGTGGGCCCAGAACAGCTCCTGCCCACCTTTCCTTCAGCTCTGTCTCCCCCAACTCTAACCACGGGGATTAAATGGGAACCTGCTGAGCCCAAGGATAAGACTGCTTGCTCCAGGTGAGTCAGTCAGAGTTCTTCTCTGGGACTTACTGAAATAAAATTAAAGGAAGACAAAGCAGGGAAGCTGCAAGCCTAGGGCTATAGCAATCACATTTCTTGGCGAGTACAAGTCGATTTGCAGTAGGAGAAAACGATGCCGACACACAGAAGCAGAGACAGAAAACAGGGTCCCAGTGAGGTTCCAGTCCGCACTTCCTGAGGTCTTTGTAAAGAAGGCCCTCGTTTTGCCAAGCCTAACTTGAGTGGAATTTCTTTTACTGACGATCAAAAGAACCATGATTAACAGAGCACCCCTGGGTCCCACTCATGCACCTCTCAGTCCTCATCCAGTAGTAGCAGCTCTGTTTCCGCTCAATGGCCACTGTTGGTCCAGCCTACGTCAACACAGTAGAACCATCCTCGTGTTCCCTGGTTGGAAACATGCTTCCCTAGATGCCAAAACCCCCTGACCTGCAGAACCTAGAGTGTCAGAGTGCGTATGAAAAGGCAACCAGCTGATGTTTCTCTCCCTCTCTTTCTCTCTCTCTCACTCTCCAAAAGTAATACAAAAAGTATCTTTGGGTGAGGATAAAAAAATAAAATAAAATAAATAACATGATGCCTGTTAAGTCCAGTGAATTCCAAGGGCATCACACTGCAGCCTCTCTTTTCTTTTTAATTGTCTATTCACTTTAAAGAATATGTTTATTAATTTGAGAGAGAAAGAGAAACATCAATTGGTTACCTTCTGTGTATGCCCTGACCTGACCAGGGATCAAACCCACAAGCCAGGTATGTGCTCTGACTGGGAATCGAACCTGCAACCTTTTGGTGTATGGGACGATGCTCCAACCAACTGAGCCACCTGTCTAGGGCTAGCTTCAGCCTCTTTTCTTAGTCAAGGGCAATGTTGTATGGGATACTCTAGCACTGTATAATTAATGCAGTAAATACTCAAACAATGATTCCTTCCCACTCCATAATATTCAGGGAGCTGGGAACCTGGAGAACAAAAAAGCCCAGGAAAGCAGAGGCATCCATGTTTATATGGCCACAGAAAAGCAAATGTATAGATGTCTCTTATTTTTTCTCCAGAAGCATTCTCAGTCAGGGTACCAAAGAATCAGTCACCCTAGGTGAAGAGGTATCTGTAGCTACAAGATTGAAGGGATTTAATTGGCAGGGACACTGAAGTCACCAGAGATGGTCAGTATCAGCCTGAACAGGGCTCTTCAGCAGGCTAGCCTATTGTGAAGATCTAGCAGTGGGCAGTGAGTAGATACCCTGTCAAGCAAACAGATGTCAAAGCCAGGAGAGGCTGGCAGTGAGTAGCCAACTCCAGGCCCTGGGGGCCTGGGGTGTCGGGCAACGAGACAAGGGAAGATGAAAGGGATTTCTACTACAGTAAACAGGACAGGCATGAGTTCCTCCATAGGCGGATAATTTTTCTTTTTTTCTTTTTAAAAATTATTTTTAACATATTTTATTGATTATGCTATTACAGTTGTCCCATTTCTCCCCCATCATTCCCCTCCACCCTGCACATCCCTCCCACCCACATTCCCCCCTTTAGTTCATGTCCATGTGTCATAAGTTCTTTAGCTTCTACATTTCCACACTATTCTTGCCCTCCCCCTGTCTATTTTCTACCCACCGTCTATGCTACTTATTCTCTGTACCTTGTCCCCCTCTCTCCTCCTCCCACTCTGCTGTTGCTAACCCTCCATGTGATCTCCATTTCTGTGTTCCTGCTCCTGGTCTAGCAGTTTGCTTAGTTTGCTTTTGTTTTAGGTGTGGTTGTTAATATCTGTGAGTTTACTGTCTTTTTACTGTCCTATTTTTTATCTTCTTTTTCTTAGGTAAGTTCCTTTAACATTTCATATAATAAGGGCTTGGTGATGATGAACTCCTTTCACTTGACCTTGTCTCAGAAGCACTTTATCTATCCTTCCATTCTAAATGAAAGCTTTGCTGGATAGAGCAATCTTGGATGTAGGTCTTTGCCTTTCATGACAGTCTGACGGGAACTCCTTTGTAGGTGACTGTCTCCTTATCTCTTGCTGCTTCTAGGATTCTCTCCTTCATTTTAATCTTGGCTAATGTAATGATGATGTGCCTTGGTGTGTTCCTCCTTGGGTCCAACTTCTTTGGGATTCTCTGAGCTTCCTGGACTTCCTGGAAGTCTATTTCCTTTGCCAGATTGCAGAAGTTCTCCTTTATTATTTGTTCAAATAAGTTTTCCACTTGTTGCTCTTCCTCTTCCCCTTCTGGTACCCTTATACTTTGGATGCTGGGACGTTTAAAGATGTCCTGGAGTTTCCTAAGCCTCTCCTCATTTTTTTGAATCCCTGTTTCTTCATTCTTTTCTGTTTGGTTGTTTGTTTCTTCCTTCTGGTCTACTCCATTGATTTGAATTCCAGTTTTCCTCCCATCTCTATTGGTTCCCTGTGCATTTTCCTTCATTTCACTTAGTGTAGCCTTCATTTGTTCATCTAATTTGTGACCAAAATCAACCAATTCTGGGAGCATCCTGATCACCAGTGCTATGAACTGTGCATCTAATAGGTTGGCTATCTCTTGGTCGCTTAGATGAATTGGCTCTGGGCTTTAATTTATTCTCCCATTTGAGCCTTTTTTTTGGGGGGGGGTCTGGTCACGGCTGTTACATAGTGAGGGGTGGAGCCTTAGGTGTTCCCCAGGGCAGGGCAGCACAGTGTGCTGGGTAGTGATGCTGTATGTGGGGGCGGGGTCCGAGAGGGAACAATGGCCCTTGCTCTGCTCTCTCTTGGATTCCAGTCCCTTCTGCTGCTTCCCCTTTGCCTGGATTATCTGCAGTAAATGTGGGACCACCTGGTCAGCCAGCCGCCTTGTGTGGTCTCACTGGGTCTGCACCATTGCCACTCTGTGCCCAGGGTCCGAGAGCCACTGCCTGTATGCCTGGCGCCTGCTAGCTGCCACCTGCATGCCTGGGATCTGCCAGCCGCTGCTTTCTGCATGCCTGGGTCCACCAACTTCCATTTTTTCCTGCCATGACTCCGCCTCTCTTACCAGTCTGGATGAATGGTTGTTGGACTTCCATACAGTTCCATTTTTCTATCAGTTCTGGTTGTTTTCTTGTTTCTAAAACTTTGATGTCCTTAATTTTGGTTGTGCAAGGAGGCACAGTATGTCCACCTATGCCTCCATCTTGGCCAGAAGTCCAGTGGATAATTTTTCAGTGTCAGTATTCCCGGGAAGAAACGGGTAGGTACTGTCAAGGTGTTTCAACACCAAGGGCCTGCCCCTTCCCATCCATTCATTCACACCCAGCACACAGGCATGGCGTGCTTACTCTGTGCCCGGTCCTGTGCTGGGGATTCAGGGCAGAATCAGAACTGGTGGTAGCCTTGGGGAGCTCCCTGTGTAAACAGGGAAACAGAAAAAGAGTTTCCCTTTTCACAACGTGACGGGCCCTGCAGCAGGGCCGGAAGGGAAAATAATGAGCACAAAATAGGGTAGGAAAGGCCATACAGAGGCGATATTTGAGCCTGGCTTCGAAGGATGAGGAAGGCCAAGGAGACTGCGTGTGGCGTGTGTGTTGAGACAACACAGGCAAGGCCAGCGTGATTGGTACGGGGGGTGGGGGAGCAACAGAGGTAGGAGATGAAGCTGAAGGATGAAGTGGGCCCAGAGGTGAAAGGTGCTGACCACCATTCCCAGGACCTGGGGTTGGCAGGGAAAGAACAGGGGTCCCCTAAGAACAGGGAAAGAACAATGTTCCACATGAGAACAAAGCACAGGCTCCGGATCCTGCAGTACCAGCCACATTGCTACCTGCTTTATTCTTCAAATCATTTTAACCTTTTTAGGTTAAGTAAAGATAATATGCCTTGAACATTTTTAAAGAACATTATATGGTGAACATCCTTAGTTGGGCTCCCAGGACCAGGCACAGCCCTGCAGGGCCTTTGATGGACCAGAGACCCCTGAAGGCAGATCAGAAGGAAAATCATTCCCCAGAATTATGAGCTCATCTTGGGAAAGACAGGCCTACAAAGCTGGAGACCTAGTTGTTTTGTCCATCCAGTTCTCCTCTGCCTCTTACAGGTAAAGCACCACTCTAGTCTATCAGGAATTGCTGTGCGATCACATTAGGTAAGACAATGCTATAGCTATGAAATGAGTGGGGCACACATCAAATCTGAAGTTAAAAAAAGTTTTTTTTTAGAGGCTTGGAATCTTTTATTTTCAGGCAAATATTTCCAATATACTCGGTTTGAGATCTCCGAGCCCTCCACCCCAAACAGCTCCTGAGGGGGCTCCCAGGAAGTTTTTAAAGCTTAATGGGATGCAGTTGCAAACCCACTGTACCACATGATCCTAGGAGATGAATCCTGCCCCAGCCTCCCCCTCCCACTCCTGAAGGGAAAAGGGGAAAACTGAGGGGTGTTTTGGAGCTCCTGGAAGAATGAAATGGACTCTTTCTCCCCAAGGCACTCAAGTGGTAAATGGTGCTCCCCAAACCTCCCTTCCACCGGACCAGGAGAGCCAGAGCCCAGGTCCCAAGGCTGTTTGAGCACCCCAGGGCCCACAGCAAAGGGAGTGAGCTAGACAGACAATTGGATCTGAAGGAGAAATGAAAGAAGGGGTGCCTGTTCCACCCCCTTCCTAGCAGCTGCCTCTGTGGGCTCCATAATCCCCATCCCCTCATCCCCACCCCATCCTCTGGCCGCCCACCTCTCCTCCACCCACCCCATTCATCAGTAGGAGGGCTCGGTATCAGCACAGCCTTTCAGGGCCTGACAGGTCCTTTCTGGGTGCCCCCCACACGTAACCACTTAACCTCCAGCACAAAGGGCCTGCCTGAATGGGCTTGGAGCCGGTGGCTCGTGCAGAAGGGGAGGCCTCAATAGGATTTGGGGAGCTGGGTGTATAAACCGCTTTGCTCCAGCAGCTCTCAATGGAAGAGCTGGAGTCTGGGCATGTGCCGAGGGGAGGAGCCCAGCAGCTGCATCCCGCCCCTGAACAATGATTTATTCATTCTCCCGGCACACACAGAGAACGCAGGCTGGGGGAACGTGGCCCCACAAATTGCCCTTGGCCTCAGCTGATTCCCATGGCAAATATCCCAGTGAAGAGCACCCCCTCCTACGTGTAATTTATTGCCTAAAGCCTGCCTTTCCTCTTCCCCATAAGGAAGCAGAGTACATTAGGGGAGGCCTTGGTAGCCTGAAGGTCAGGCAGGCCATCTTTGAACTGGGTCCATCCCATGTCAATCCCTCTCCTTCTGAAAGCTTCCTGATCAGGTTTTTCTCTCATCCATTTCACAGCCAGGGAAACTGATATAGGATAAAAGAGGGGGGGGGGCAAAGAAAGGGAGTGCTTGGCCTGTCTCAGGACCACCTGGGGGAAGGAATGAGAAAGAAGCAGGGAGGTGGGGAATTTAGCCTGGAAATAACTGACAGGTAACTGGAATGCAGTAAGGGCCTGCTAGCTGAGTTAATGGCCACTAACAGAAGGTACCAAGTCTGCTGTCCTCACTCCTCAACCAAGCCCCACCCTTTAGCCACATCTGGCCCCCATTTCTGGAAGAATCTTTGGGAGAACTTTGGGACTAGGGGAGAGAATGAAGACAGGTAAACAAAGGTACTAAGATCTGCAGTTTAAAAGAAAAATGTCGGGTGGGTAGGTGGTTTCAAGAAGCTAAATCGTGACAAGAATAAATGTGTTTTGCCCTCTCGCCTCCATACCTCATGTCACCAGGGCCAGTTCACACAGAAAATCATCATAATAAATAAAACTAAAAATCAATAATGTTAGTAGAACAGGGAGAACCAGATTGAAGTGACCATCCTCGGACTGGCCCTTGGGCCTCCTGGCCCCAAGCTCATAATTACCTTGTCACACAGAAAACAAATCTATTATGGGTGGCAACTGTGGTGGGCTGCGAGATTCTGGGTAAGGAGTTTGCCCAGCTGGGAGGGTTGGGGGTGAGGGGGCTGCAATAGGAGGACAGATTGGCTTTCAGTGCTGCGGGTGGCGGGGGTCAAGACCGACAAAACTAAGGCCTAGACAGTTTCGGAAAGTCTTCTTCCCTTAGGAAGGTGGACAACACTAAGGGAGGTCAGTCTGTCTAATACTGATACTGATGGTGGGAAATGAGAGGGGACAGGAAAAGCCCCCCCCTCCCGCCCCCCGCTGAACCTCAAGAGGGCAGGTGGCTTTGGTACTGCTGCCCCCTGGTGGACATAAAAAGACAGCACCCACACCTCCTGTGCTGGAAACAAATACTGGTAACCGCAAAGGGATCTCTGTCCTTTCCTGTCCAAAAGCCTTGGCCACCAGGACTAGCACACTTGCAGGCTGGATTTCCCAGGAAGCAGACTCAAACAGTTTAGCACACAGGATGTTTATTAAGAAGTGCCCTTTGGACCAACATCTGTGGATAGGAGGGAACAAGCCCATGATAGCCTCAGTTAACTCCTAGGCGAGCTCTGAAGCTAGAGTGGCCCATCAGAATTGTCTCAAAATGAGCTGAGATGGCCAGGCGTTTATACCCATGTTGTCATTGGATGTGGGCTGTGCTGAAGAGGGGCATGACCTTGGGCAAGGTGTTCTCTGCAGCTGAGGCAATCCCTAAAGGGGCTGACTGCTGAAGGCGGTCTGCAGACAGTGCTCCCAGCCAGTAGCTGGGCGAACAAGGCCTTCCTTGAAGGGGGATGGGGGGCACCTCACGGGGTCTACCCCACACACCACAGATACTCACTCAGCATGTGTTCAATGAAGGGCAGGGTAAGATCGTGGCTCAGGCTCCAAGCCCAGTGAAACAGCCCGTAAGTCTCAGTTATTCAAACTGTTACACACTGACCTTTGGAAATGGTCATTTATTCAACAAACACTCATTGAGGTTCACTATGTGCTAGGTCTGGAGGCAGACACTTTACAATTCTTTTTTTACTTAATCCTCACCACTGTGGAGCTAGTATTAACTCAGATTATTCAGATGAGATCAAGTTATTAAGTGGCTTTCACAGTCCAATGGCACTTAAAAAAAAATGACAATCACAACGGGGCAAGTGTGATGGCTGCTGCCAGATTCCTCGGGCCAGACAGGGTCTCGGCTCCGTTCTGTGGGTGCATGTGCGCATGCAGAGAGATGGCCTCTGCTCTCGGCCAGCACATTTCCTTTACTGCCGCCGAGAGTCGTACCTCCACAGCTTCCTGCTTTAATTCCTTCCTAATAACGTTGCTGCCCAGAGTTAACAGAACCGTAGGCTTCAAACATTCCTGGTTGTAACCACACAGCTAGCCCCTCCCCTGGATGTTTAAGGGGGTAGTCCCCAGTGTTCTTCAGCCATCTGGTCATCAGAAAGTTATAAAATGGTAAGTTCTTCCCCTAACATCTAACTTCCATAACTGCTGCGATCAGTTTGGGATCTAACATTGAGGGGACAGAGGTGGTGGTTTCTGCTCCAGAAACCTCCCTCTACCTTGCTAACCCACTGGTTCTCTAGGAGGCGAGATGGAGAGATAGAGAAAGCTGTCAGCTGCTGTTCTGCTATAGCCCTGACGTGTTCTTATTCTGGCCAATTAAACCTTTCAGCACTCCCAGCCACCAACATAAAGCATTTAGTTTTCTCATTTAAATTCTAATCGTAAAGAACTTGAAGGAAACAGAAGGAGGGGGGAAGCTTGGATATCATGGAGCAATTTCTGGGTCTGACTACAGAGGCATAAAGTACCCTCAACACTCCTCACGCCCTCCCAACCCCACACACGTGCATGCACACACACACAACGCCTTTCCTCCTAGGCCCCCAGAACCTAATTTTTCACATTTGGAAAACCCAGATGATTTTTTTTGCCTGGGTCCATCTGGTTTCCAAATAACCTGTCTACTTGATAAATAACATAAGTTAAATTAGACAAGACAAACAAAGAGAGGGGTGGGCAGTCAGCTTTTTTCCTTCTCTCAGCCTCTGAGAAAGAGAGAGACAGGGCATAAAAAAAAAACCTTACATGGCTCACGCCCAACCAGCCCTGCCCCAGCACTTTCCACCCCTCAACTGGGCCCAGCGATTCTCCAGCCTGGAGCTGGGGGCTGCCTCTTCACCCCACCCCTAGCCCACCAGCCATCAAGAATGCTAGACGGTGGCCCCCACTAAAACAAAGGGAAAGAACCCAGGCATCCAGCTCCACGGTTTCTGCCAGTCACCCTTAGGCTGTAGCTACTTCAACCCTCCTTTTCCCATTAGAAATCCCACCACAGGGAAGACGTAGATCAATAAACTGAAAATGAAAAGCCTTTAAGGTGAGAGAAGAGAGGACAGAAAGAGGGAATGGAAAGGACATGGACTGTACAGACCAAGATAATACAACTATTAGGGACAGAGACCTGGCACCTAGGTAAAATTCCAGGTGACTCCAGCCATATACAAGCCTGTGTCTATTTGCCCAGCTCACTGTGAGAGTCCGGGCCCACAGGCAGCCCTCCATCCTGACCACTCACAAGTCCCAGCACTCAGCTAGCCATCACGGGTGCTGAGGTCGGTCCATGGGCTGGTATTGTGGAGACTGGTGAGGCTGGGCCTCTTTCCCACTGAGCCAGACCTTAAGGGGGCATCAGCACCAACCCAGCCTTGGCTCAGTCTCAAAAAGTTCACGTTAATTTTTTCCTCTGATCCTAACCATAACCCTGTGAGCCAAACCAAGCCTTTTCACTTTAGCCTGATTTTCCAGTTGAAGAAAAAAGTTCAAAGAGAATGACTTATCCAAGGCCCTGTGATTTGTAAATTGCAGAGCAAGGACTGAAGGTTTCACAGAGCAACCGCCTCCATTCTGTTCCACACAGAACACTTCTTTGTAGGCCATTCAGCTCCAAGCTTTTCACCATTAGCGCCTCTAGGCTTCAGATCACTCATTGCTCCATAAATGCGTACTTGGGTATGTGCCAGGCATGGCACTGCCCAAAGCATGCATTTTGTAACAAAACAGGTATGGTCTCTGCTTTCACAGACTTAAGTCTAGTGGGGAAGAAAGACCTAAACAAATATTAAGGTGGCAAATAGTGATTTTTTAAAAAAAAGTAATAGTAAGAACAATTAAAATTAAAAAATGAAAAGAAAAAAGTAATAGTAAACTAACCTAGGTAACCTATTTAAGAAAGGGGTGGTAATGGAAGTAAGTCATCTCTGAGGAAGTTAGAGCTAAGCTAACACCTGGAGAATTATGCATTCGCCAGACAAAGGTGGGGGGGGGGAGGGATTCCAGGAAAACAAAGGACACTCTGGAAGGCCCAGAGGCTGAGTGTAATGTAAATGGAAAGAGTGGATAGGAGGTCAAGAGGCAGAGCTGTATCACAGAGCAGAGAGGGAGGGCCTTGTGGGTGATGAGGAGTTTGAACTTAATTTTGGGTACAGTGGAAGACATTGGAAGGTTTTAAGTGGAGCAGTGGCATCCTCTAATTTATGTTCATGCAAAGGCCATCCTCTAGCAGCTGTGCACAGATTGTATAGAAAGGAAGCAAAAATAGCAATGGGGAGATCAGGAGCCTACTGTAGTATCCTGGCAAGAAGTTATGGGATCTTGGAACAGGGCACTCACTCACTATAGAGCTGAAAGAAGTGAACTGATTTAAGATGTAATTTGAGCCCTGACTGGTGTGGCACAGTTGGCTGGGTATCACCCAGCAAACCTAGGGGGTTACTGGTTGGGGCACGTGCCTGGGTTGCGGGCTAGGCCCCTGGTTGGAGGCGTGCGGCAGGCAGGCAACCGATCGGTGTCTCTCTCGCACATCGATGTTTCTCTCCCTTCCTCCCTCCCTTCCCCCCTCACTCTAAAATAAAAAAAATTGAGATGCATTTTGAAAGCAGAAATAACAGGACTTAGAAATTGTTTATGAGAATAAGAAAGAAAGTGTCAAGAATGCCCTTCAGCCCTGGCAGGTGTCGCTCATTTGGTTGGAGCATCATCCCATAAGCAAAGGGTTGCGGGTTGATTCCTGGTCAGGGCACATATCTAGGTTGCATGTTCAATCCTGGTCCAGGCACAAACCGTCCTGGTCTGCGTGCAGGAGGCAACCAATCAATGCTTCTTACACCATTGTTTCTCTCTCACCCTTCCTCTCTCTCTAAAAGCAATGAAAAAATGTCCTCGGGTGAGTTAAAAAAAAGAAAAAAGAATGCCCTTCAGTTGTACAATTAATAAGTGATGGGGAGGTAATGTACAGGATGGCAACTATAGTTAATAATATCCCATGGCATATTTCAAAGTTGCATGTCCTGGCTGGTGTGGCTTAGTGGATTGAGCGCCGGCCTGTGAACCGGAAGGCTGCCAGTTTGATTACCAGTCAGGGCACATGCCTGGGTTGTGGGCCAGGTCCCTGAGGCAACCAATCAATGTTTCTCTCCCTCTTTCTCCCTTCTTTCCCCTGTCTAAAAACAAATAAAAATAAAAATAATTTTTTAAAAAAAGTTGCTAAGGGAGTAGATCTTAAAAGTTCTGATCACAAGCAAAAATATTTTGTAAGTATGTAAGGTCACAGATATTAACTAGACTTATTGTGATCATTCCACAATATACACAAATATCAAATTGAAACAGGGTACAAAGTGGGAGCCCCTGAATATATTCCCCACAGCCCACGGTTGGGGGATGGAGGAAGTGAATGATACAGCTTAAGATACTTTGCATAACTATGGCAAGTTGATAGCTGTGCTGATACACTGGGCAAAAGGTCTCCTGACTTTCAGAGCATTCAGTGATGGTGACAGCCAGGGGAGGTGGCCCACCCCAGATGTCCATGTGTCACAGGAGACACTTGCCCTGATTAAAGATGGCAGCTGAAAGAAGGTAAAAGATACAGGGGGCTGGCAAAAGTAGCACATTGTAGGCAGGGCCAGATAGGAGGTAACCTGGGAAGCTCCGGGTCAGCATTTAAACACGAGGGCGGGCTGAAAGAGAAGGGGGTTCAGCCATGCTGCCTGTAGTGAGAGGAGTTCCGTCTGCTCCTCTGAGAAGGCAGCCCTGAGGAAGGAGCCATGAAGTGGGGGGCATTCAGCCGTGGGGTCCGAGAGTGGGAGCAGCAAGCAGCTCCGCAGTTTGTAGTGAAGCAGTCCGCGTAAGGGCTTATGTGTAAGGTAGATGCCATGCCGGCTGACTCAGGATTCGGCCTTGCGGCCTGGGGTAGTGAGGAAGGCAGCCACGTGCGCTGAGGGGAGGGTGCGAGGAGAGAGCTGAAGGAGCTGTGTGGGAACCTGCCTGACCACGCACAGATTCGCGGGAGATGCTTTGGAATGAACTGTGACCAGAAATGTGGACTTCCGATTCTCTGAAGGACACAGCAAAGCCACTCTCTTGGGACGTGGGCTCCACCACGATCCAGTGTAAGACGGCACATGTTTCCGGGATTACTGCATGGAGGCTGCTTCAGGATCTGCCAGAGTGCCTGTGAGAGGAGGGCGACTCCAAAACCCACAAGAGCACCTTCCAGGGGCGACGGAGAACCGTTTGCACAGCCGTAAGAGAAGTTAAGGGTATGGGAACTTCTGGGCATGTCTTTGGCTCATAGCCTGATGGGGAGCAAGTGAAGTGCTAGGTCTCCTGGGAGAACAGGGCTCGGAGCTGAAGTGCTCCTACCTCCCACCCCCACCCCCGCGGCTGGAATCCTGTAAATAAAAACCTGTTTCCTTCAACACTGATTGTTGGGTCGTGTATCAAGGGAACACATGGACAGGCTGCGGTTTGCTCACTTACAAAATCATTACGTTGTACACCTGAAAAACTAATATAATGTTATACCCCAACAACAACGAAAGAACATCTTTTCAATTCAGATCTGACGAAGTAAAATGAAATTAAAAAGAATGGCCTTCAGGTTTCCAGCCTGAGTGACTGGGTGTGTGGATGAAACAGGAAACACAGGAGGAAGAGCAGGTTTTTAGGGGGTAAAATCACATTTTTAAAGATGTTAAGTTTGAGAATCTTAGGAGACAGTGGGCCTTTAGGAAGTGGTCTACAAATCATGCTGCAGTTGTGGCACTGGTAATTTACACGACACAATGCGTTCACATCCATTTTCCAACTTAAGCTTCACGACGACTCAGACAAGCATGAATTAGCATCCTCATTTTATAGACATAAATGGAGGATCTGAAAGGAAGGGGCAATAACTCTCTCCTTGGACCTGTGGCTGCCAAAGGGCTGTAAAAAGAGGTACCATTTATGTAAGCTCTCCTCACCTGCACTGAACCCAAACCATCCGGCAAGTTAACGTACCAATTCACTGAAGCTGAGAGGCCAGTGAGGGCCAAGTGCAGCAGCCTCTCACTCGAGACCCAGACCCAGAGGGCTTCCCTCAGAGACACTCTGAAAACAAAATGCTCCTCAACATTAGACAGGCACTGACCTAAAAATGAGCACTCAGTCTGGACAGGAATTCCTGCCTTCAAGGTATTGAGATTTATTGAAAACCTACAAACACATTAAAACATCTTCATATACATTTTCCCCATTACAAGATTACAAATATACAAATATAAATTCTGTCAAAGTCAGCATCTGTGTATTAGAAACAGCTGGAGAAAACCACGTGTTCCCCACCTGCCAATAAAAAATCAGCACAATTCATCCACCTTCCCGAGTCCAGCTCCTGACACTGAAGCCACACTATTCACACAGAACGTTTTACCCAAAGCAGCAGTGGTCCTCAGTTCTGAAAAAAATCTGTCTAAAATACGAGTGCCTCATGGTAGTTTAGGAGGAACTCAGGAGTGATGGCAATTCTCTTAACAATGTCTTGATTAAACTCCATGATGGTCTTCTCTCAAAATAAGTAATGAAGTATTAAGATGCCCTCTGCCTGATTGGGTCAATGCACTGCAGCCAGTTGAAAGCAAGAAATCATGGTTATATTTCTTTTTATCAGAAGAAGGGAGACCCTTGAGCAACAGTGTTTCAAATTGAGAATGTGGTCCCAGGAGAGGGGTCTCTGTCATGTGGACAAACACTGGGTGTAACCCTTTATCTGTGTCCTCATATGCCAGAAAATTGGGGCCAAGGTCTTTCTAACTTGGGTACCAGTCTGAGTCCTTATTATAAAGGAAGCAAAGGTTAACTGGACACTTGGGGCTGTCTCGGGAAGAGGCGTACAGGCATACACAAAAATGGAAGGGGCAAGACTAATGAACAGCCTGACTGTGGTTCCTGGGTCCTCTAGTCTAAGTTACGTCTTTTCGCAGAGTCCTGGTCTCCCTGGTATGGATCCGAGGGGTGTGAAGGAGTCATGCTGGTATTGACATCCACCGCTTTCTGCAAGTTTCTGAAATGCCACACTTTTTCCTCCCCTTCCTCTAACCACTGCTTTCACAAAGAGGTATCAACCCAGCAAGCTGTTAGGATAAAATATCAAGTATTTCATGAAGGAACGAAGTCTTCACCCAAGTGTCCCATGAGTCAGTGTTGTAAATACTGCTGAGTTAAGGTTAGTGGCCAACCCAGGAAATAATACTAGGAAAGGAAAGAGATGTCCAGAGCCAGGAAGTGGAAAGAACTGGAATCTCTGTTGGCAATCTTAATGCACTGATTACAAAGGATGGGAAGAATCATCTATGTGAGCTTCGATTCCAACTTTCAATGCCACGAAGTTCTCAAAGTAGGTGCTGGCACCCCTGATGGAGTTAGCTTTCCAAGTACCTAAAGATGCTTTGCTTCAATCCTGAAGTGCTATCACCAGTTTTGAGGCGCTTAGGCGAAGGAGTTCTCATGAAGGATGGACCCTTTCTCCTCACCTACAGAGCAGAGAGCAGAGATAGAGTCAGGCCAGCTTAAGACCCTCATACAAGTACTTACTTTCAATGAGCTCTTCAGCAACTTAAAGTTAAATCACCAACGGTTAACAACAGAAAAAAGAAAAGAAAGAAATAGAAACTTTTCAGGCAAGTTTGAAAACTGATCACCTACTGGGGGTAGCAATCCCTTTGTACCTTATTGAGGAGTGCAAGATTAACACCACAACATAAGCCTTTAAAGGGAAGGAAGGGAGGGAGGGAGGGAGGGAGGGAGGGAGGGAGGAAGGAAGGAAGGAAGGAAGGAAGGAAGGAAGGAAGGAAGGAAGGAAGGAATTCTGCTCTGGAAAGCCATCAAATCAGTTCTCAAATTCCCTACCTGAGGCTTAGATGATTCCTTTGCTGCCTCAGCCTTGACAGGAGAAAGTGTATGGAAGACAAAGTTTCTTGAGTTTCGGGGAGCACTGGGGTTGAGGTCAGAGAGGGCAGCCAGTTTCTGAAGTACAGCTTTGGGCTGGTTTAGCAGCGAGCCTGTCTTCAGCTGAGGAAAGAAGAGTCATTGGTACCAAGTTTCTAGGGCCAAAGAAAGACTGGGAAGTCGGTCTCGCCCTGCCTCCCCAGGTGCTGAGGGGACGTATTCCCACCCCACTCAGTAGAACAGAAATAGCAGGGTCCTTTGCCATCTACTTCCATTTCCTACAGCCATCTCCCTCCCCTAGTGAGAGAACGCCCTTAGCTCGACACAGCAGATCGCAACGTCAGGCTAACAGCGTCTGCAACCAACCTGGTGGGCACTTCCTGGTCTGATGGCTTCAAAAGGATTTCTGAGTAAAGACATCGATTCTTGAATAACCACAGCACGATTGGCTAAGAAGAAAAAAGACAGAGAGGCTTGTTCTGGGCAAAACTGGGTAGAATACTTTTAAATCTAAACAAGCAAAGAAGCCTTTAACTAAACCAATAAACTAAAGCCACAGGAACTCTGATTCTTTTGTAAAGGTACCTTGAAACTATAGCAAGGGGCTGCAAGAAGACTGAACCAAGTTGAC
>PVKU01012522.1:0-34763 GCA_004027475.1 Anoura caudifer
TTTTTTTGTCCATTTGCTTGGGAAATTTGTTTCCAGCCCTTCACTTTGAGTCTGTGTAGGTCTTTTTTCCTGAAATGGGTCTCTTGTAGGCAGCATATGTGTGGGTCATGCTTTCTTATCCATTCATCTATACTATGCCTTTTGATTGGAGCATTTAATCCATTTACATTTAAGGTTATTATTGATAGGTACTTATTCATTGCCATTTTTGTTCCTGTGTTCCTCTCTATCCCTCTCTTTCTCCTTTCCTTCCCTTCCTTAAAGCAGTCCCTTTAGCATCTCTTGCAGAACTGGTTTGGTAGAGGTGTATTCTTTTAGACTTCTTTTGTCTGGGAAGCTCCTTATTTAGCCTTCTATCTTGATTGAAAGCCTTGCTGGGTAAAGTAGTCTTGATTGCAGGCCTTGGTTCTCATTACTTGGAATATTTCTTGCCATTCTCTTCTGGCTTGGAGTGTTTCTATTGAGAACTCAGCTGTTAACCTTATCAGAGCTCCCTTGTGTGTTACTTCCCTTTTCTCCCTTGCTGCCTTTAAGATTCTCTCTTTGTCTTGGAATTTTGCCATTTTAATTATGATGTGTCCTGAAGTGGGCCTCTTTGGGTTCCTTTTGATTGGGACTCTGTGTTTCCTGGATTTGAGTGACTTTTTCTCTCATCAAATTAGGGAAGTTTTCCATCATAACTTTTTCAAATAGGTTTTCTATCCCTTGCTCTTCTTCTTCTCCTTCTGGTATCCCTATTATACGGATATTATTACGTTTCATATTGTCTTGTATATCTCTTAATCCCTCTTCATTCTTCTTGAGCCTCTTTTCCTTTTCTTGCTCATTCTGGATGTTTTTTCCTACTTTGTCCTCCAAGTCACTGATCCAATCTTCTCCTTCATCAATTCTACTTTTCATTCCTTCCACTGTGTTCTTCAGTTCAGAAATTGTATTTTTCATTTCCTCTTGGCCCTTGTTGATAGTTTCTATTTTCTTTTTCATATTGATATAGTTTGCAGTGAGTTTATCATAGCTTCTCTGTAGTTTCTGGTAGGTCATTGAGAGCTCTTAGAGCTTCCTGACAACCACTGCTTTGAATTCAAAATCTGATAGTTGAGTTGCCTCCATTTCATTTAGCATTCTCTCTGGGGCTTCCTCCTTTTCTTTCTTTTGGGGATTGTTTCTTTGTCTTCCCATTGTTTGTGAGGCTCTTCTTGTTAGGCTCAGTTTCTTAAATTGATTTGTTCTGGTTCCCTGGGTTTATGGTGTTAACTTCTGTGGTAGAATACTTGTGAAATTCAGTGGTGCTGTCTCCTTTGGGTATCCTGGTTTCAAAGCTTCCACTGTCTCATTTGTTGAAATGTCCCCTCTTTGGGACCAACTCTGGTATTTTCATGGTTCCAGCATTTTTGTTTTGTTTTGTTTTGTTTTTATCTCACTCATGGGTATTTAAAAAGAGAAAAGAGGAAGAAAAAATAAAAAGAGAAGAAAGAAAAAGAAAAGAAAAAAGAGGTAGGAAGAAGAGATAAAATTTGAGAGAAAGGAAGAAGGACTAAAACAAGAAAGAAGTAACAAGAAGCAAAATGAGTTGAGAGGTACAAAAAAGATAAAAATAATGAAAAATAATAGGAAAAAAAAAAAAAAAAACTCTTGCTCTTTTCAATCTTGCCAAGCCAGTTTTTCTGGTCTTGCTGGCTGCAATGGCTGGCCGAGGGGTGACAGTATCACTTTTCTCCCTGTTCAGCACTCAGTTATCTTTGAGCTACTCTCCTCAGAGCTAGCCTGGGGCCTCTCTGCCCAGGGCCCCAGGCATATGTTCTGAGGAAGCATGTGCCTACCCTGGTTGCGTGTGGGTGCCTATGATCTTGCAACCACCTGAGGTCACACAATGGCACTGATGGTCGCACAGCCATTCCCAATAGCGCACATGTGTGGACAGTCACGCGAGCTCCGGCGTGCAGTCCTTCCCGGGTTATGCATGGGTGTTCACATCCCCAGCTTGTTTGCCACTGAGACCTTAACTCCTCTCTGTGAGATTTCAAGCAACTGGGTTTATCCTGGTGCAGCTAAAACATTGTTTGACTGGGAAGGGAGCGGCTGACCTGGCTCCCTCCCTAGAGTCTTGAGGCGAGCCTGGCGAGCACAGGCTAGGGGCCTCATCCCCTGCCCTGGTCTCCGGGCTGCTCCCTGGGCTCTTATTGTTCTGAAGTACTCTCCTTACCATCAGGTTTTTCAGTGTCCGCTATAATTTTTGATCTCTTGTTTTCAAATATGCTGTGTTTCTGATGGCTCTTTGCTCTGTTCCACCATAAATTGGCCAGGTTTTTCTCCTGTGTGTAGGGGGAAGTGGAATGTACTCCCTCCTACCACGCCACCATCTTCCTCTATGGATTGTCTGAAAACTCTTAAACTATGTTTGCTCACTTCATGATGGGTGATTTATGAACACACTTTCCCACACTACACTGTTTAGTAGTTTTTGTCCAAAAATGGCCAGCTGTGTTATTTTGAATATGCTATAATCTTTCTGAGTGTTAGCTTCTTTGGCTATAAATAAGAGTAATGCTGTCTACCTTATAACACATGAAAGCACCCAGAACAACAGTGGTTGATACTCAGCATACTGCCAACAACAAAGTCTCTCCTGTGATGTGAGTCCATCAGGGAAGAGAGTCTTTAGAGTACTACAAAATACTCTAAAATACTTTAGTACTCTAAAGTATATTGTCATGGATTCAAAGAATTTTATAGTCAGAAAGAAACTTATGGAGTATTCTAATATAAGCCCCTTTATTTTAATGAAGAGGAAACGATCTCACTGTCCATCAGAATCTTTTAATATTTATTGGGACCATATTAAAATGATAACTAATAGATAAGATGGTTCCAAAAGATGGTTCTCACACACAGTAAAGTCCCACTGGACAGGACTATGCAAGGGGTTGATAAATTTCTAATGGACAAATGACTTCATAGAAAGACTTTGCTGTACAAATCTTCTAATCCCTAGTGTTTCAAGAGAACTCAAGATCAGCCCACGGTTTTTAACTAAGGCATCTGGCCACTTGGCTTTCACTGAACTGGCACTGAAATAGGGGTTCTTCTTCCAATGTCTTGCTTCCAATCCCAATCAGATCCTTAGTATTACAACTATGTAAAATAAAAATGCTATTCATTCTAATTGCTGAATTTTAATATTTTAAAATTACTTCTATCTCTGAGAAATTAAGGAGTAAAGCATAAAGAGAAACAATTTGAATAAAATTTCCTTCAAAAACAAAACAGGCAATTTAATATAGGATAATAGTATCTAGGAACTAGACCTTATACCAAATACTTAGTAAATGAAGAAATCTCACCAAGAACATGAATGACCTATTACATAATTATAGATAATTGTATAATGGTTGTATATAATTTATATAATTATATATTCTTTTTATTGAGTTATAATTGATATAACATATTAGTTTCAGCTATACAACATAATGCTTGAATATTTAGACATATTGCAAAATGATCACATCTAGTTAACATTTATTGTCATAAAATTTTTCTTGATATGAACATTTAAGATCTACCCTTTTAGCAACTGTCAAATAGCAATAGACTAGTATTAACTATAGTTACCACATTGTACTTTATAGCCTTGTGACTTATTTTATAACTCCAAGTTTGTAATTTTGAATCCTTTTACCCATATCATATTATTCTTAAGTAATAACTAATAAAAATGATTTAATAAAAAATAACATAACTAAAAAATGCAGGTATGGTGCTACATGACATCCATTGTTCAAATTTCTAAAATCTATAATGAAAATGTTTTGAAGAGTTAACTGAGAATCCTTAATCTGCTTCTCATTCTATGAACACTATAAAAGAGTGTACACATTCAAGCTTAATTACCACTGAGCAAAACGTAAGAAATTTTTCAGCCCAGAATATAACACGTGACCCCAGAAAAAATAAAACATATTTTCTTTTGATTCTTTTTTAAATTTTATTTTATTGTTGTTCAAGTATCATTGTCTGCTTTCCTCCCTATCACTCCCCCCTAACCCAGCCATCCCTACCTCCCTCCCCTAATCCCACCCTCCTTGGTTTTGTCCATGTGTCCTTTATAGTTGTTCCTAAAATTTCCTCCCATTCTTTGCCCCTTACCCCTCCCACCTCCCCTCTGGCTACTGTCAGTTTGTTCTTAATTTCAATGTCTCTGGTTATATTATGCCTGCTTGTTTGTTTTCTTGATTAGGTTCCACTTAAAGATGAGATCTTATTGTATTTGTATTTCACCACCAGGCTTATAGCATAATGCTCTCCACTTCCATCCATGCTGTTGAAAAGGGTAAGAGCTCTTTCTTTCTTTCTGCTGCATAATATTCTATCATGTAAATGTACCAAAAGAACCCATGCATCCCAATGTTCATAAAACATGTTGTTTTAACAGAAAAAAAGGAAGTAAAATTATATAAATAAATATGAGGTGCTGCTAGAATGACCATTTGACATGCACTGCACTATTAAGTTTTCACAGAGAAGTGTGGAGCAGGCACTATTATTATTCCATTTACTACATAACAACATTAAGAATTTTAGAAAAAAGTGTAATGTCCCCAAGATTACACAAATTAGAACAGGAATTCAAATTCAAGATTAAATCTGATATTATTTTATTTATTACATCTTATTTTAGTTATTTGTTGGGAACCACCCTGCCTGGTTTCAGGAGTTGTAACCACCTCCATGACTAAGGCTGAGTGAGCAAACTTTGGACTGTAAGCCACTAAGGAGACATAGCTTATCTCCCTGGCAGGAGCGCCACTTCTGCTGGCCCCCAGTGCTTGGTTGGTTAGCCAATGATGGGTAAGATTTCCTCAAGGGAGGGGTCACCTAAGACAGGCACAATCACATGGAAGGCCCTCAAGGAAGGACTCAGGGAGCTACAACAAAAGAGGGTGATGGACCCTCACCATCCAGCTATCTTGACATAGCCTGATTCCTCAATCCATCTGGGAGAAGTTTCCTTGTCTCTTGGCTTCCTATCTCTGCTCCACTTAAGCCTGAAACATTGACAGAGGGTGGTACAGTGCTATGCTTGATAGGGCAGACTCCGTGGGTGATCGGGCATAAGAAGGAATTTGTAAAGCCCTGTGAAATCTGCTTTTCTAAGAATGCTCTCATTTAAATGATAAGGGTCTGAGCAGGAAATGAATTTGTCTCCCTAAGTTTTGTAACCCCTTCGCTGACAGACCCTGACTCAGATTAAGCCCTCAGAGTTCTTTGAAATGTTATCTAGTGTTTGATCCTTGCCACTTGTCAATGATTGATGAACTTTCCCTGTATTCCTGTGTAAAACAAACCTAATAAAAGCCATTGAGGATGGGGCTCTTGGCCCTTCTCCTTTGAGAGATTGGCCAACTCTCCTCACCAAGCATATCATGTCTTGGTAGTTTTATTCTCATCTGTGGCAGATGGGGGGAGCTCTGAAGGTGGAGACCCCCCACAGTTATTTATGTCTTTGTCTCTCAGTTAAATTGTAAGAATCCCTAATATTTTTATCTTCATATACCCATCCCATTGCATCTAAGTTGTGAGTGGTCAGATATTTTTTTCAGTGGATTCTCTGTTAAGTCTTAATCATTCCATCAATCTTACTGTTTAGTCCACATGAGTTGCACAGATGTCTCCTTTGTATACACAGATGTCTTCTATGAATACACAGATGTATTCATGGAGCAATTGACAAATATTCATGAACATATACCTATATTTCCATATATGTAACTCAGTCACTTTCCCCTGAGACTCTCTTTTCTTTGAGATAATGTTGCTGACTTTGGTGTGTGGTTGTTCACAAAATGGATCTCTGACACTAGATTAGGCCTTTCCACATTTCTCTCTACATACACCAAATATTTCCAAATGTCACCTATCAATATCATTATTTCTCCCTAAGCACCTACATTCCTAGCAGCACAATTTACAATTGTTACTTACAAGTGCTGGAAGCAACCTAAGTGCCCATCAATAAATGAGTGGATCAACAAACTATGGCACATTTACACAATAGAATAGTATGCAGCAGAGATAAAGAAGGAGATCCTAACCTTTGTACCAGCATGGGTGGAACTAGGGAGCATTATGCTAAGTGAAATAAGCCAGGCAGTGAGTGACAAATACCATATGATCTCACCTTTAACTGGAACCTAATAAACAAACAAAAAAGCAAGTATAACCAGAGACATTGAAATTAAGAACAATCTGACAGTAACCAGAGGGTAGGTAGGAGGGTTTTTAGGAACAACTACAAAGGACACATGGACAAAACCAAAGACTTAAAGAAGATACATTCATCCACACTGGTAGGAGGAGCAGAGACAAGCATCCAGGCAGAGAGAACTCAAGGCAAGGCAGTGGCTGGAAGACCAGGTGGGTAAGGTGGCAGCTGGTGGATCCGGTGAGGCAGTGGATTGTGGAGCGGGGCAGGCAAGGCTACAGATGGCCAGCAAGGCAGCAGCAGGCTGACCAGGTGAGGTGGCAGATTGAGGACTGGGCGGTCCCACATTTGCAAGTAAATAAATGGGGAGAAACTACTGAGGAGCAAGATGGACTGCACAACCCAGGACCTCAGTGCTGGGAAATAAAGCCTCAAACCACTCATTGAAAACACCTGTGGGGGTTGAGGCAGTGGGAGAAACTCCTAGCCTCACAGGAGAGTTCATTGGAGAGGCCCACAGGATCCTAGAACATACACAAACCCACACACATGAGAATCGGCACCAAAAGAGCCCAATTTGCTTGGGGGGAGAGGCAGAAGGGACTGAAATCCAGCAGAGCATGGAGCAAGTGCCATTGTTTCCTCAGACCCCTTCTGCACACACAGGATCACCACACAGTAACCTGGGTTACCCCACCCAGGCAAATACCTTAGGCTCCACCCCTCACTACATAACAGGTGCATCAAGACATAAAAAAAATGGCAAAAATGAAATAATGAATCAGGGCTCCAGAAAAATGACAACTAACTGATGAAGAAATAGCCAACCTATCAGATGCACAGTTCAAAACACTGGAAATCAGGATGCTCATAGAATTGGTTGAATCTGGTCACAAGTTAGATGAAAAAATGAAGGCTACACTAAGTGAATGCTAAGTGAAATAAAGGAAAATGTACAGGGAACCAACAGTGATGGGAAAGACACTGGAACTCAAATCAACAGTATAGACCAAGAGGAAGAAAGAAACAACCAAACAGAAAAGAATGAAGAAACAAGAATTCAAAAAAATGAGGAGAGGCTTAGGAACCTCCAAGACATCTTTAAATGTTCCAACATCCAAATTATAGGGGTACCAGAAGGAGAAGAGGAAGAGCAACAAATTGAAAACTTATTTGAACAAATAAAGGGGAAAATCCCCAATCTGGCAAAGGAAATAGACTTCCAGGAAGTCCAGGAAGCTCAGAGAGTCCCAAAGAATTTGGACCCAAGGAGCAACACACCAAGGCACATCAAAATTTCATTAGCCAAGATTAAAATGAAGGAGAGGATCCTAGAAGCAGCAAGAGAAAAGGAGACAGTTACCTACAAATGAGTTCCCATAAGACTGTCAACTGGATTCTCAAAAGAGACCTTACAGGCAAGGAGGAGCTGGAAAGAAGTATCCCAAGTCATGAAAGGTAAGGACCTACATCCAAGATTGTCCTATCCAGCAAAGCTTTCATTTAGAATGGAAGGACAGATAAACCACTTCCCAGGTAAAGTCAAGTTAAAGGACTCTGTCACCACCAAGTCCTTACTATATAAGATGTTAAAGGGATTTATCTAAGAAAAAGAAGATAAATAATATGAACAGTAAAATGATAGCAAGCTCACAGTTATTAACAACCACACATAAAACAAAAACAAAAGCAAACTAAGCAAACAATAGAACAGGAACAGAACCACAGAAATGGAGATCACATAGAAGGTTATCAATAGGGGATGGGAGGGGGAGGGAGGGGGAAAAGGTAGAGAATAAGTAGCATAGATGGTAGGTAGAAAATAGAAAGGGGGAGGGTAAGAACAGTATAAGAAATGTAGAAGCCAAAGAACCTATATATACAACCCATGGACATAAACTAAAGGGGGGAATGGGGCAACTGTAATAGCATAATCAATAAAATATATTTTAAAATAAATAAATAAATAAATATTTTTAAAAAGCACCTGCATTCTACCATAAGAGGATTTTTAATGATTTTTTAAAACTATGATTATATCAAGTTTAAAGGATTGTACTACTTTAACAGTATTCAGTTTAACAACGACAAAGAGGAAATGGTTGCTTCCTTTTGTTTGTAGTAGTATACATTCACCCATTTCTATTCTGAGCACTCTCTAGTGCATTTAATAATACATTCTAGTTTCATTGAGGCAGATTGTGTTAAATACACCAGAATAACTTCTCCGTCATTTCAATACCTCATACTTCAATAGTGCTTTCAATTTACAAAAATAATTTTTTTTTCACAAAATGTGAGGGTGCAGTGAATCCCCATTCAAAGACATTCACTCTAGAAGGCACAACAAACAGGATTGCTGAGCAGGGTCTTCTATCTCTATGGCCAGGGTTCTTGCATCCACCATGGTCAAGTGGAAATAGATCACAGTTCAGTCTCTGTGATGTCTTAGAAGCCAATAGAAACATCATTAATAGAGACTGGGATCCATTTTAATTTTTGAGAAGCTCCACAATTAGCTCCTCATCACTCTTGCATTTTAATTCCATCATTTAGAGGTTCTTCTCTATTTCAAAGTGCAGAGGTCACCATTCCTGATAAGAAAGATGAAAACAAAAATATATAAATTTATATGCCCAGGGATTTACATTGTTTTCAATATTCTTATTTAATTTAATTTTATTATTTTTTAACTTATTGTTGTTCAAGTAGTGGTCTGCAATTTCCCCACACCACTTACACTTACCCAGCCATCCACACCTCCCTCCCCTGATTCCATCCTCCCTTGGGTTTTGTCCATGTGTCCTTTATGGTTGTTCCTGAAAACCCTTCACCATTTTCCCCCAACTATCCTCTCCCATCTCCTCCCTGGTTGCTGTCAGATTGTTCTTAATTTCAAAGTCTCTGGCTATATTTTGCTTGCTTAATTTTTTTTATTAGATTCCTCTTAAAGGTGACATTATACAGTATTTGTCTTTCACTACCTGGCTTATTTCACCTAGCATAATGCTCTCCAGTTCCATCCATGCAGGGACAGAGGGCAGGAGCTCCTTCTTCTTTCTGATGCATAGTATTCCATCATGTTGATGTACCACAGTTGCTTGATCCATTCATTTACTGATGAGTATGTAGGTTTCTTCCAGCACTTTGATATTGTAAATCGTGGTGCTTTGAACATTGGGGTGCATAGGTTCTTTTGGATCGGTGTTTCATGGTTCTTAGGGTATAATGCCAGCAGTGGTATTGCCAAGTCAACAGGCAGTTCCATTTTTAGTTTTCCGAGGAAATTCCATACTGTTTTTCACAGTGGCTGTATGAGTCTGTGTTCCCACAAACAGTGCACTAGGGTTCATCCTTCTCCACATCCTCTCCAACACTTGTTGTTTGTTGCTTTGTTTATGATGGCCATTCTCACCAGTGTGAAGTTGTATCTTACTGTGGTTTTAATTTGCATCTCTCTGATGGCTAGTGATACTGAGCATCTTTTCATATGTCTCTGAGGCCTATGTATGACCTTATTAGAGAAGTGTCTGTTCAGGGCTTTTACTCATTCTTTAATGCTACTGTCTTTCTAAAGTGGAGTCATGTGAGTTCTTTAGATATTTTGGAGAACAAACACTTGTTCAAGGAGTCATTGCAAAATATGTTTTCCCATACAGTTGGTTCTCTTTTCATTTTAATACTGTCTTCTTTAGTCATGCAGAAGCTTTTTATTTTGATGAGATCCCATTTGTTTATTCTTTCATTTATGCCTCTTGCTCATGAGGACATATCAGTGAAAATATTGCTGGATAGAATATCTGAGATTTCACTGCTTATGTTTCCTCTAGGACTTTTATGGTGTCATGACTTATATTTAATTCTTTTATCGACCTTGAATTTATTGTCCTTTATGGTGCAAGTTGGTGATTGAGTTTCATTTTTTTTTTTTTTTTGCATGTAGCTGCCCATATCTCCCAACACCATTTGCTGAAGAGGCTATTTTTACTGAATTTTTTATGCTTCTACCCCTTTTGTCAAATATTAACTGACCATAGAGTATTAGGCTTATTTCTGGGCTCTCTATTCTGTTCTGTTGGTCTAGGTTTCTGTTCTTATGCCAGTACCAGGCTTTTTCTTATCGCAGTGGCCTTTTAATACAGTTTGATATCCTGTATTGTGATTCCTCCTACCTTGCTCTTCTTTCTCAAAATTGCTTCAGTGCTTCAGCATCATTTATGGTTCCATATAATTTTTTGAAATGTTTTTCTATGCCTGTGAAATATGTAATTGGTACTTTAATAGGGATTGTGTTGAATCAATAAATTACTTTGGGTAGTATGGACATTTTGATGATGTTAGTTCTTCCAGTCCATGAACATGGTACATGCTTCCCTTTGTTTGTGTCTTCCTTAATTTCACAGACTATTCCAGAAAATCCAAGAAGACAGAGGACTCCACAACTCTTTTTATGAAGCCAGCATCATCTTAATCACAAAACCTGATGAAGATACAATAAAAAAAGAACACTACAGGTCAACATCACTGATGAACACAGATGCTAAAATCTTCAAAAAGAACTGGCAAATAGCATCCAAGAATACATAAAAAAGATCATACACCCTGATCAAGAGGGATTCATCCAGGGATGCAAGGATGATACAATATTCACAAATAAATAAACATAATATATCACATAAACACAAAAACAAAAATCATGATCATATCAATACCTGCAGAACAAGCATTTGATAAGATACAGTAACCATTTATCATACAAATGCTAAGCATAGTGGAAGTAGAGGGGACATATCTCAACATAATAAAGGCCATATATGTAAAACCTACAGCCAGCATAATACTCAATGGACAAAAACTAAAAGCTTTCCCACTAAGTTCAGGAATAAGACAAGAGGTCCACTTTCACTGCTTGTCTTCAACATAGTATTGGAAGTCCTAGCCACAGCAATTAGACAAGAAGAAATAAATGGCATCCAAATTGGAAAGGAGGAAGTAAAACTGTAATTGTTTGCAGAAGACATGAGAGTGTACGTAGAAAATTCTATAGACTCCACAAAAACACCACTCAACCTAATAAGTGAATCTGGCAAAACAGCAGGGTACAAATTCAATATTCAGAAATCGAGGCATTCCTGTATGCAAACAATGAAATATCAGAAACAGAAATCAGAAAAAAATGTCATTTGATATAGCAACAACAAAGATAAAGTGCCTAGGAATTAACCTAACTGAGGAGGTAAAATGCACAATATTGAAGAATGAAATTAAGGAAAACACAAATAAATGGAAGCATTTACCATGTTCATGAATTGGAAGAATTAACATCATTAAAATATCTGTACTACCCAAAGCAATTTATAGATTCAATGCAATCCCTAGAAAAAAATTTCAAAACTTTATATGAAAAAACAAATGATCCTGAATAGACACAGCAGTTTTGAGAAAGAAGAACAAAGTAGGTGGGAATCACCATATTTGAATGAAACTATATTACAAGGCCATGGTAATCAAAAAATCTGGTACTGGCTTAAGAACAGACACATGGACTAATGGAACAGAATAGAGAGTCTAGAAATAAGCCTAATATTCTATGGTCAATTAATATTTGACAATGGTGGCAGAGCATAAAATGCAGTAAAAATACCCCCTTCAACAAATGGTGTTAGGATATCTAGACACATAAATACAAAAAAATGAAACTTGACCAATTTACACCATGCATCTAAATAACCTCAAGATGGATAAAAGATTTAAATATAAATCATTATACAAGAAAAGTTCTAGAGGAGAACAGAGTCAGAAGAATCTCAAATAATCCATGCAACAACTTTCACTGATATATCCCTAGAGCAAGAGACATAAAGGAAAGAATAAATAAATGGAATCTCAACAAAATAAAAAGCTTCTGTACAGCTAAAGAAAACATTAGCAAAATTCAAAGAGAACCAAACATATGGGAAAACATATTTGCCAATGATATCTGAGACAAGTGTTTGAGCTCCAAAATATATAAAGATCTCACATAACTCCACACCAGGAAAACAAACAACCCAATTTGAAAATGGGCAAAAGGCCTGAATACACACTCTCCTAAGTGAACAAACATAGGGCCCAGAGACATATGAGGGGATGCTCTGCATCACTAGCAATCAGAGAGATGCAAATTAAAACCATGATGAAATGCCACTTCACATCAGTTCAAATGGCCATCATAAACAAGTCAACAAACAATATTTTTATTGGCAAAGAAGTGGAGAATAGGGTACCCTAGTACATTGTTATTGGGAAGGCAGACCAGTGCACCCATGTGAAAAACAGTATGGAATTTCCTCACAAAAATAAAAATGGAACTGCCTGTTGATCTGACAATTCCACTGCTGGGATTATATCCTAAGGACCATGAAATGCCAATCCAAAAGAACCTATGCACCCCAATGTTCATAGCACCACAATTTACAATAGCTAAGTACTAGGAGCAACCTAAGTTTCCATCAGTAAATGAATGGATCAAGAAACTATGGTACATTTATGCAATGGAATACTATGCAGCAGAAAGAAAGATGGAGCTCCTACCCATTGCAATAGCATGGATGGAACTGAAGAGCATTATGCTAAGTGAAATAAGCCAGGCAGTGAAAGACAAATACCATATAACCTCACCTTTAAGTGGAACCTAATCAACAAACAAGCAAGCAAGCAAAGTGTCACCAGAAACATTGAAATTAAGAACAATCTGAAAGTAACCAGAGGGGAGAGGGGAGAGGATAATGGGGAGGAGACGTGTGAAGGGTTTTCAGGAAAAACTATAAAGAACACATGGACAAAACAAAGGGGGATAGAATCAGCAGAGGGAGGTGGGATGGTTGGGGGAGGGAAGAGGTGGGAGGAAAAATGTACTTGAATAATAATAAAATTTTTTAAAAATAAAATAATTCACTGCACCAGGAAAAAAAAAAGAAATAGGTACTATAAACAAGAACCAGGAAGAAATGAAGAATACAATTTCTGGAAAAAAAAAAAAAACACACTACAAGGAATTAGAAGCAAGCTGAATGAAGCAAATGATGGAACTAGTAAGCTGGAAGATAAGATAGAAAGAAACACCAGGTAGAGCAGCTACATGAAAAAGGACTCAAAAATATGAAGATAGGTTCAGGGAACTCTAAGATAACATGAAATGCAACAATATTTGAATCTCAGGAATACAAGGAGAAGAAATTGAGCAAGGGATAGAAACCCTGTTTGAAGAAATAATGACAGAAATTTTCCAAACATTCAGAGGGGAAAGCCATGCAAGTTCATGAATCATAGAGGGTGCTAATCAAGAAAAACTGAAGTAGCCCTACTCCAAGACACACTGTAGTTAAAATTCCAAATGTATGACAAAGACGGACTCTTAAATGCAGCAAGGGAAAATCCAGAAGTAACATACAAGGGAGCTCCAATAATATGAGCAGCTGATTTCTAAACAGACATACTTCAGGCCAGAGAAAATAGAAAAAATATTCCAAGTAATGAAAATCAAAGGCCTGATACCAAGACCACTCTACTTACTGAGGATCTTAATTAAAATGGAAAGCCAGACAAGGAGTCCCTGACAAAACAAGGCTGAAACACCTCCACAAAACCAGCACAGCAAGATATAGTAAAAGGACTGCTATAAGAAGAAGAAAAAGAGTGAGAGAGGAACATAGGTACAAAGCAGGGAAATGAATAAGTACCTATCAATAATTACCTTAAATGTAAATGGATTAAATGCTCCAACTAAAAGGTATAGTGTATCTGAATGGATAAGAAAACATGACCCAAACATATGTGTCTGAAAGAGATGCACCTCAGAAAAAAAGACCTACACAGACTGAAAGTAAAGGGTTGGAAAAAAAATAGTCCAAGCAACTAGACAGGAAAAAAACCCTGGAAAAGCAATACCTATATCTGACAAAATAGACTCCAAAACAAAGGTCATAAAAAGAAACACAGAGGACACTTCATAATACTCAAAGGAAGAATCCTTCAAGAAGATATAACCATTGTAAACATATATGCATGCAACGAAGGAACACTTAATACATAAGGAAAATATTAGAGGACTTCAAAAAAGACATAGACAGCAACAAACTTATAGTTGGGGATTTTAACACCTCACTGTCAGAAATGGATAGATCTTCCAAACAAAATATCATCAACATTGTTGCAGCATTGAACAATGTCTTAGATCAGGGTGTCAAACTCATTTTCACCAGGGGCCACATCAGCTTCCTGGTTGCCTTCAAAAGGCCTACTGTAATTTTAGGACTATATAAATGTAACTACTCCTTAACTAGGGGCAAGGAGCTTGGCACTGCCACTAGGTAGTAACAAGGTGCCAGGCTAGATAAAACAAAAAGGCAGGCCAGATTCAGCCCATGGGCCTTGTGTTTGCCACCTGTGCCCTAGATCAAATGGCCTTAACAATATATATAGAACCTTTCATCACAGAGTAGCAAAATACATATTTTTTTCAAACACACATGGAATATTTTCAAATATAGACCACATGATAGAACAAAAAAACAAGCCTCAACAAATTCAAGAAAACTGAAATTATATCAATCATTTTCTCAGACTGCAAGAGACTAACAGAAACTAAACTCAAGGAAAAAATGCAAACACTCAAACTAATGGAGATTGAATGGCATGCTATTAAATGATAAATGGGTTAATAATGAAATGAATAAAGAAATTAAAATTTTCTGAAAACAAGTGAAAATGAACACACAACACTCCAAAATTTATGGGACACAGTGAAGGCAGTCCTGAGATAAACTTCATAGCAATAGAGGTCTATCTAAAAAAGATAGAAAAATTTCAAATAAACAACCTAACAGTACACCTGAAATAACTGAAGGAACAATAGGAAATAAAGCCCAAAGACAGTATAAGGAAGGAAATAATCAAGATCAGAGCAGAATTAAATAACACAGAGATTAAAATAACAACTCAAAGGATCAATATATCCAGGAGCTAAATATTTGAAAAGATAAACAATATCAACAAGACTTTCAGGAGACTCATTGAGAAAAAAATGTAAGAGGACCCAAATAAACAAAATCAGAAATGAAACAGGAGAGATTACAACTGATACCACAGAGATACAGAGATTGTAGGTAATTGCTACAAACAAGTATATGCAAAGACATTTGAAAACAATGGTGAAATGAACAAATATATGGAAAAATATAAGCTCCCAAAACTGAATAAGAAGCAGAAGTCCTGAAATGACCAATAATAGCTGAAAAAATTGAAGCAGTAATCACAAAACTCCAGGCCAACAAAAGCACTGGACCAGATGGTTTCACAGGAGAATTTTACAAAACGTTTAACACAGAGCTAAAACCTATCCTTCTCAGATTATTCCAAAAATTCCAAGAAGGCAGAAGGCCCCAAAAACTTTTTTATGAAGCCAGCATTCTCTTAATTACAAAACCAGATAGAGACACAACAAAGAAAGAAAACTTGAGGCTAATATCACTGATGAACATAGACGCTAAAATTCTCAAAAAAGAACTGGCAAACCACATCCAGCAACACATCAAAAAAAATCATACATCATGATAAGGTGGGATGTATCCCAGGGATGCAATGCTGGTACAACATTCATAAATCAATAAACATAATACATCAGAAACAAAAGGAAAGATAGAAATCACATGATTATATCAATAGAATAAGAAAAAGCTTTTGATAAGGTAGAGCCCCCATTTATGATACAAATGCTCAGCAAACTGGGAGTAGACGGATCAGTTCTCAACATGATAAAGGCCATGCTTAAGATACCTAGAGTCAACATCATACTCATCGGGCAAAACTAACAGCTTTCCCACTAAGATCAGAAAAAAGACAAGGATGTCTGCTCTCACCACTTCTATTCAATATAGTATTGGAAGTCCTAGCCACAGTGATTAGACAAGGGAAAGAAATAAAAGGCATCCAAATTAGAAAGGATGAAGTAAAACTGTCACTGTTTGTAGATGATGTGATAGTGTACATAGATAACCGTATAGTCGTCACCAAAAACTACTCAACCTAATAAGTGAATTTGGCAAAACAGCAGGGTTCAAAATCAATATTCAGAAATCAAAGGCATTTTTATGCAACAACAATGACAAGTCAGAATCAGAAATCAGGGAAAACATCTCATTTGATATAACAACAAGAAAAACAAAATACCAAGAAGTAAACCTTACCAAGCAGGTGAAATACCTGTACTCAGAAGACTACACAACACTGAAGAAAGAGATTAAGGAAGACACAAATAAATAGAAGCATATACCATGTTCATGGATTGGAAGACTCAACATCATTGAAATGTCTGTATTACCCAAAGCAACTTATAGATTCAATGCTATCCCTATTAAATACCAATGACATATTACACAGATATAAAACAATTATTTCAAAAATTTATATGGAACCATAAAAGACCCCAAATAGTTGCAGCAATTTTGAGAAAGAAGAACAAAGTAGGAATGTTTTGCAATACCTGATATCAAGCAATATTAAAAGGCCACTTTAATCAAAACAGTATGGTAATGGCATAAGAACAGACACATAGACCAATGGAACAGAATAGAGACCCAGAAATATACCCAAGTCTTATGGTCTCTTAATATTCAACAAAAGGGACAGAACAATAAAAGGAGTAAAAGTATCCTCTTAAACAAATGGTGTTGGCAGATCTGGACAGCCACATGCAAAAAAAATGAAACCCTAGCACCAAATTACACAATATGCAAAAATAAATTTGATGTGGATGAAAGAACTAAATAAAAGTCACCACATAATAAAAGTCTTAGAAGAGAACATTATCAAAAAATGTCAGCTATCCCATACATCAATATTTTCACTGATATGTCCCCTAGAGCAAGGGGCATGAAAGAATAAAAAATGGGACTTCAAGAATAAGATGGTGGCAGGGTAGGTGGGAGCAGAGCCCAGTTCTGCCTTTGCCCAGCTGGAACACCTAGCCGATCTTCTTAGGAACAGAGTGAACAGCCAATGGAATCCCAGCTTATATGAAGTTTGGAGACCAAAAATTGTAGAGGTAATTGAAAAAATAGATGGTGAGGAGATTGTGTTGGGACACTAAGGTCCCTGGGATCTGCAAGGGGACCTAGGCAGCTGTGACCCTGAGCCCAGCCCCTGCCTCAGGATACTTGGAGCAGAGTTAGACAATGAGCTCCCTCCCCTACTGAAGCAGGGTGTACAGCCCAACACCAGGAGGAACCTGGATGCTTGAAGTCACTAGGGTGAATAGAGATGAAGTGGGAGACACACAGAGGTGGTATATACCTGCTGGGACTGTGGACACTGGCTAGGTCATTACCATAGAAATTGGGAAGCTGGGTGACACCTAGAGCAAAGAGATTTGGGCCATGTTGGACCCTGACCCAGATAGTTTTTGGTCTGGTTCAAAAATTGAGCTGTGTGAAAAGTTGGGAGCTTATCAAGAAAGGTGGGCTTAAAAAAGAGGCTTTTACTAAAAAAATAATAATAATAAATTAAATTAAAAGGCTTGCAGCTGCTTTGAAAGGAACTCTCACACAGCTGCTGGCTCACACCGCTCACTGGGCAGCTGACTCAAGCCACTCACCTGAGGCTAAATGGCATCACTAACCCTGAAGTTCATTCTGGCACATCTCCTAGCAGTTGATTCGCATCACTTACCCTGAGGCTGATTTGAGCTGAGATCCCACTTTTGACTGTGGCAGCTAGCCATGCAGGTGATTCGTGCTGCTTGCCCAGAGTCTGAGTGGTGTGGGTGCCCTGTGGCTGATTTGTGTGGCTTGTCTGTCAGCCGCCTGGCACTGCTTGTCTGGAGGTGGGCTCTGGACACAGTGGGTTTGCAAAGAGCAAGGTGGAGGTGCAACTCATAGACTGCAGCACAACTGGTGGATTAAAGGAGAAGGCCTGGGGCAGATGGACAGTGGAGGCCTGGCAGCTCAAAGAGGTCCTGGGCTGGAGGAGGGGCAACAGTGAATACTGCAACACAGACCTGGCCCCCATCTTCGCAAAACCATAAGAAGGGATAAAAGTGAAGCCCACAACTCCTCTTCCTCTGGCATCTAGAAAGACCAGCAGAACTTGCTCAGCAGGTTTAAAGTGAGCACAAGGCTTATTTTTTCTATCATCTCTTTTTTTCTTCCCCTCAAGTAAGACAATAAGACCTGGAGGTGTGAAAGGTCCAGAAACCTATCCAAAGAGGGAGTACAAGGTTAACCCCAACAACTGAGAAACTGAGATAGAATTCATTTTGCTATCCCATAGAACTGGCATTTTATTGTTTATTTGTATTATTATATTTTTTCATCATTTTGAATTCTTTTATTTTATTAGTATTTTTATTTCTCTTCCCTCTGTTTAATTGTCTCCATTTATTTCTCTTCTTAATTACATTGTTTAACTGGTTTTCATAATTCTTTCATATTGTATTTTAATTTTCCTTCTCTTGCTTCACTCGTGTTCCAATAACACACTACACTTGATTGTGTCCTTTCTATTCTTATTATCAACATCATATATTTCTTGTCACATTATTGTTGTTCCAGTACTATTGTAAATAATTGTGGTTCCATACAATTGTAAATTGTACAATGTACACAGCACCCCTCCCTGGTCTTAGCCCATTATAACTTTATTCCTAAGTTTTATTATTGTTATGGTTAACTCTATTCTCTCACACACTACAACTACTTTCTATTTTTCACTCTCACTATATCCTATCATCTTACCTTACATAAGAGCTCTGTTTTCTGGATTCAACAAAAATTCTCCTCCCCTCTAACAAGATTCTTAACTCTTTTTCACTAGTTGTGAAAGTGACTAGCTGGGTGAAACATCAAGGTTAATGCTATATTTCCTCAAAGGATCTCCTATCTCTTCTCTACTTGTTGGTGCTTTAAACCCCATAGAATACTTTCCCACTGTCTTAATCCATTTTGCCTACCTCTTGCCACTGATCAAATACAAAATTAGGTGGGAGCTGTGAACATCAGTATATCCACTGGAGGAGAAAACCCACTAACAAAGCAACCACAAAGAGGTAAAAACCCAAGTACAACAAGAGAGCCCACACAACAGAAAAAAAGGCAAACCTAGAGCATCCAGACAAATAGATCAAAGAAACCACACTACTGAATCCCACAGAATTCCCACCATACACATTCACCCTACAAAGACAGCTAGCAAAGCAAAACATCAGGAAGTGCAGAAACAAACAAAAAGAGTCACCTAAAATAGGAAGATGAAAAAGAACATACAATCAAAATGAATGGAAGACTCCCCACTAAAAGAGTTAAATGAAATGGATGTAATAAAACTATCAGATATAAAAATCAAAATAATGGTTATAAGGATGTTCAAGGAACTCAAAAAAACTACAATGAACTGAGTGAGAATTACAACAGTAAAAAAAGGAATAGAAACTATAAACAAAAACCAGAAAGAAATGAACAATAAAATTTCAGAAATAAAAAGCACACTAGAAGGAATTACAAGCAGGCTGGATGAAGCAGAGTAACAAATTAGTGAGCTGAAAGACAAGGTGGAATGAAACATCAAGATATAGCAGCTACCTGCATAAAGACTCAAAAAACATGAAAATAGATTAAGGGAACTCCAAGATAACATGAAACACAACATTTGAATCATTGGAATGCCAGAAGGAGAAGAAAGGAGCAAGGGATAGAAACCCTGTTTGAAAAAAAAAAATGACAGAAAGTGTTCTGAACCTGGGGAGGGAGAAAACAGGCAAGTTCAGGAAGCACAGGGAGTCCCAATCAAGAGGAATCCATAGAGGCCAACTCCAAGACACATCATAATTAAAATGCCAAGTATTAAAGACAAAGATAGAATCTTAAAAGCAGCAAGGGAGAAACAAGAAGTAACATACAAATGGGCTCCAATAACTCCAGCACTGATTTCTCCATGGAAACACTCCAATCCAGGAGAGAATGGCTAGAAATACTCCAAGTAATTAAAAACAAAGTCCTGCAACCAAGATTACTTTACCTAGCAAGGCTCTAAATTAAAATGACAGGTAAAATAGGGATTTTCCCAGAAAAAAGAAGGCTGCAAGAATAAAACTGCACCAAATCAGCACTTCAAGATTTACTAAAGGGAGTAAGTACTACAAGAAGAGAAAGGAGAAAAGTGAAAAAGAGGGGAACATATGTACAAATGGGGGTAAATGAACAAATACCTATCAATAATAACCCTAAATGTTAATGGATTAAATATTCCAATCAAAAGACACAGAGTAGCTGAATGGATAAGAACACATGACCCACACATATGCTGCCTACAAGAGACCCACCTTGGAAAAAAAGACCTACAAAGACTGAACCTGAAGGGTTGGGGAAAATAGTATTAAGACAAAATGCATAGGAATGAAAAGCTGGTACAGCAATACTAATTATCAAACAAAATACATTTCAAAATAAGGGCCATCAAAAGAGACCCAGAAGGTTACTTCATAATACTCAATGGAAAAATCTATCAAGAAGACATAAACATTGTAAATATATATGCACCCAACATAGGAACACCCAAATACATAAAAAAAAAATATTGGAGGCTTCAAGAAAAATATTGACAGCAACACAATTATAGTAGGGGATTTTAACACCCGACTGTCAAAAATGGATATATTTTCCAAGCAAAATATCAACAAAGATATTGTGGCATTGAACAACATCCTAGAACAAATAGACTTAACCAATATATATAAAACCTTTCATCCTAAAGAAGCAAAAATACACATTCTTTTCAATGCACAAGAAACATTTTAAAATATAGACATGTTAGAACACAAAACAAGCCTCCAAAAAGTCAATAAAATTGAAATTATATCAAGCATTTTCCCCTATCATCATGGCAGGACTGAAAGTAGATACCACCCTGAAGGAAACTGCTCAAAAACATTCAAATTTATGGAGATTGATTAGCATGCTATTAAATAATGAATGGGTAAATAATGAGATCAGGGAAGAAATCAAAAAGTTTCTGGAAACAAATGAAAATGAATTCACAACAGTCCAAAATTATGGGGTACAATGAAAGTAGTCCTGAGAGGGAAGTTCACAGTAATCCAGGACTACCTAAAAAAAGAGAGAACATCTCAAATAAATAACCTAAAAATACATCTACAAAACTGGAGGAACAACAACAAAGACAGCCCAGAGCAAGTAAGAGGAAGGAAATAATCAACCTCAGAGAAGAATTAAATGACATAGAGAATAAAAGAACAATTCTAAGGATCAATAAATCCAGTGGCTGGTTCTTTGAAAAGACAAACAAAACTGACAAGCCTTTAAGTAGACTCATCAAGAAAAAAAGAGAGAGTATCCAAATAAACACAACCAAAAGCAAAAGAGGAGAAATTACAACTGATACCACAAAAACACAAAGGACTGTAAGAAATTACTATGAATAACTATATGCCAAGAAATTTGAAAACCTAGTGGAATGGACAATTTTCTAGAAAAATATAATCTCCCAAAACTGAATTAAGAAACAAAAAGCCTGAACAGACCAATAACAGCTGATGAAATTGAAGTAGTAATCAAGAAACTCCTGGCACACAAAAGTTCTGGACAGGATGGTTTCACAGGAGAATTTTACAAAGCATTTAAGGAAGAGCTAAACCCTACCCTTCAAGACTATTCCAAAAACTACAAGATGGAAGACTCCCAAACTCTTTTTATGAAGCCAGCATTATCCTAATCCCAAAACCCAATAAAGACATAACAAACAAAGAAAACTACAGTCCAATGTCACTGATGAATATAGATACTAACATCCTCAACAAAATATTGGCAAACCACATCAAGCAAGTTACTAAAAAGATCATACACAATGATCAAGTGGGATTCATCCTAGGAATGCAAAGATGACACAATACTCACAAATCAATAAATAGAATACATCACATAAACAAAAGAGAAGACAAAAATTATATAATCGTATAAATAGCTGCAGAAAAAGCATTTGATAAGGTATAGCACCCATTTATGATAAAAACACTTAGCAAAGTGGGGATAGAGGGAGTATTCCTCAACATAATAAAGGCCATATATGAGAGACCTATAGCTAACATCATACTCAATAGGCAAAAAAATAAAATCTTTCCCACAATGATTAGGAGCAAAACAAGGTTGCACACTTTCAACACTTCTATTCAACATGGGATTGGAAGTCCTAGCCACAGCAATCAGACAAGAAAAAGAAATAAAAGATATCCTAATTGGAAAAGAGGAAGCAACACTGTCATTGTTTGCAGATGACATGATAGTGTACAAAGAAAATCCAACAGATGCCATCAAAAGGCTGTTCAACTTAATATATGAATATGGCAAAACAGCTGGACACAAAGTCAATATTCAGAAATCAAAAGCGTTTTTGCATACCAACAATGAAATATCAAAATATGGAAATCAGGGAAATATCCCATTTGGTGTACCAACAATAAAAATAATATACCTAAAAATAAACATAACCAAACAGGTAAAAGAACTTTACTCAGAAAACTACACAACACTAAAGAAATAAATAAAGGAAGATACAACAAATGGAGGCATACACCACGTTCATGGACTGGAAGAATTAAAATCATCAAAATGTCCTTACTACCAAAAGCAATTTATATATTCAATGCAATACTCATTTGAGTACCAATAGGATATTTCACAGATATAGAACAAATACTTCAAAAAATTTTATAGAATTATAAACTACCCTGAATAGCTGCAGCAATTTTGTCAAAGAAGTACAAAATAAGAGGGATAACAATATCTGATATCAAACTGTTTTACAAGGCCAATGTAATCAAAACAGTCTTCTACTGGCATAAGAACAGACACATAGAACAATGGAACAGAATAGAGAGCCCAGAAATAAGCCCAATACTCTATGGTAAATTCATATTAGACAAAAGGGGCAGAAGCATAAAATGGAGTAAAAATAGCCTCTTCAACAAATGGTGCTGGAAGATGTGGACAGCTACATGCAAAAGAAATGAATCTCAGTCACCAACATATATCATACAGAAAAATAAATTCAGGGTGGTTAATATTCTTAAAGATAAGTCATGACAACAAAAACAGTCCTAGAGGAAACATAAGCAAGAAAATCTCAGATATTACATGCAGAAATATTTTCACCAATATGTCCCATAGAGCAAAGGATGTAAAGGAAAGAATAAACAAATGGGATCACATCAAAATAAAAACCTTCTGCACTGCTAAAAAAATAAAAATAAAAAAAAAACCAGCATTCAAATTAAAAGGGAATCAACTGTGTGGGAAAACATATTTGCCAATGATATCTCGGACAAGGGATTGATCTCCAAAATTATGTATAAAGAAGTCACATGAGTCCACTCCAGAAAGACAAACAACCCAATTTAAAAAGTGGGCAAAAGCAGGCAGTGAAAGACAAATACCATATGATCTCACCTTTAACAGGAACCTAATCAACAAAAGAAAAAAGCAAGCAAAATATAACTGGAGACATTGAAATTAAGAACAATCTGACAGTAACCATAGGGGAGGTGGGCGGGGATAATAGGGGGAAGGATTTTCAGAAACAACTATAAAGGACACTTGGACAAAACTGAGGAGGGTGGTGGAAGCAAGGGAGGGAGGTGGGTTTGGCTGGGGTGGGGGGTAATGGTGGGGTGTAAATGCAAACAACTGTAATTAAACAACAATAAAATAATTTTTTTGAAGAAAGACCATCGGTGGAAGATAAATAAATGCATACATACATATGTACAAAAAAGAGAGAAATCTACCAAATGAAAATACATACATACATACAAGGCTAAAAAAATGGACAAAAGTCTTAAACAAACACTTCTCCAAGGAGGTCATACAAAGGTCCCAGGGACATATGAAAAGATGCTCAGCACTGCTAGTCATCAGATTGAGGGAAATTAAAACCACAATGAGATACCACTTCACACTGGTGAGAATGGCCATCATAAATCAACAGACAACAAGTGCTGGAGATGTTGTCGAGAAAAGGGAAACCTAGTATCTGTTCATGGGAATGCAGACTCTTGCAGCCATAGTGGAAAACAGTATTAAATTTCCTCAGAAAACTAAAAATAGAACTGCGATTTGACCCAGCAATACCACCATTGGGATTATACCCTTAAGGATACTGAAACACCAGTTCAAAAGAACCTATACATTGCAATGTTCATAGCAGCACAATTTACAATAGCCAATTTCTGGAAGCAAACCTAAGTGCTCATTGGTAAATGAGTGAATCAAAAACTGGTACCTTTACACAATGGAATACTACACAGCAGAAAGAAAGAAGGAGCTCCAACCCTTGGCAATAACATGGATAGTGCTGGAAAGCATTATTCTAAGTGAAATGAGCCAGGGGTGGAAAGATAAATACCACATGATTTCACCTACAAGTGGAACCTAATCAACAAAACAAACAAGCAAACAAAATACTTTCAAAGACATTGAAATAAAGAACATACTGACAGTAACCAGAGTGCAGCGGGGAGCGATAATAGGGCAAGGGCCATTAAGGAACATAGACACATGTAGTAAAGACACATGCACAAAGCCAATGGGGGTTGGTTTGAGGGTGAGAGGTGGAGATTTCTGGGGCAGGGAAGTGTGGTGTATAAAAATGGAGACAGTACTAGAACAATACAAAAAAAAAAAAAAAAGAGAGAGAGAGAGACAAATCCAGAAAAAATTCCATTTGCTATAGCAACAAGAAAAATAAATTACCTGGGAATAAACCCAATCAAGAAGGTAAAAGATCTATACTCAGAAAACTACACAACACTGAAGAAAGAAATTAAGGAAGACACAAATAGAAACATATATGGTTTCATGGATTACAAGAATTAACATCATCAAAAAGTCCATACTACCCGAAGCAATTTATAAATTAAATGTAATTCCCATTAAAATGCCAATGACATATTTCACAGATACTGAACAAATATTTCAAAAATTTGTATGGAAACATGAATGACCCCATATGAATGACCTCATATAGCCTTAGCGATTTTGAGAATGAAGAACAAATAGGAGAAATCACAGTACCTGATATCAAAACATATTACAAGTCCACGGTAATTAAAACAGCCTAATACTGGCAGAACAGACACATAGGCCAATGGAACTAAATAGAGAGCAAAGAAATAGACCCATATCTTTATGGTCAATTAATATTTGACAAATGGGACCACAGCATAAAATAAAGCAAAACTAGCCTCTTCAACAAATGGTGTTGGGGGATCTAGACAGCTACATGCACAAAAATGAAACTCGACCTTCAACTTACACTAAGCTCAAAAAACTAATTCAAGATGGATAAAAGACTTAAATATAAGTCATGACAGTGTAAAAGTCCTAGAGGAGAACATAGGCAGGAAAATCTCAGATATTGCACAATGCAATATATTCACTGTTATGTCCCCAGGGCAGGGAACATAAAGGAATTAATAAACAAATGGAATTTCATCAAAATAAAAACCTTCCTCACAGCTAAAGAAATCATCAGCAAAATGAAAAAAGAAACAAATCATGGGAAAATATATTTGTCAATGATATCTCAGATGAAGGTCTCATCTCCAAAATATATAAAGAACTCACATGCCTCAACTCCAGGAAGGGAAACAATCCAATTAAAAAATGGGCAAAGGGCTTGAACAGACATTTCTCCAATGTGGCCATACAGAGGGCTCTGAGATACATGAAAGTTGCTCAACATCACTAGCTATCAGATTGAGGCAAATTAAAACCACAATGAGATTCCACTTCACACTGGTCAGAATTGTCATCACAAACAAATCAAGAAACAAGTGTTGGTGAGACAGTGGAGAAACTGGAATCCTAGTAACTGTTGGTGGGAATGCAGACTGGTGCAGCCACTATGGAAAACAGTATGGAATTTCCTCAGAAAACTAAAAATGGAACTGCCTTTTAACCCAGCAAGTCAATTGCTGGGATCATACCCTGAGAATCCTGAAACACAAATTCAGTAGATCCAGGAAATTGTGCTGCACTTCAATGTTCACAGCAGCACAATTTCCAATAGTCAAGTGCTAGAAGCAACCTAAGTGCCAATCAGTAAAGCAGTGGATAAAAAAACTCTGGTACACTTACACAATGGAATACTACACAGCAGATGGAAAGAAGCAACTCCTAACCTTGGTGACAGAATGGGTGGAACTGGAGGGCATTATGTTAAGTGAAATAAGCCTGGTATTGAAAGCAAATACCACATGATCTCTCCTATAACTGGAAACTAATCAACAAAACAAACAAGTAAGCAAAATATAAACAGACACATTGAAATAAGGGACAAACTGACAGTAACCAGAGGGGAAAAGAGAGGAGTATAACAGGATAAAGAAGGGGAAGGTTCATCAAGGAACATGTCTAAAGGACACATGGACAAAGCCAAAGGGTGTTAGACTTGAGGGTGTGATGTAGGGGTGTTTGGGGAGGGGAGAGTGTTGTTAGGAAAATGGAGACATCTGTACTTGAACAATAACAAACAAACAAACAAATAAGTAAATAAATAAGCAATAAGAAATATTGAACATCCATCACTCATGAATGTCTAAAATTTAGCTGAATGGAAATCTGACATCTACAGAATTAAATAAACCACATCCATCCAATCTGGTAGAAGGGGCACAGATGTAAAACAGGCTAGTCAAACACCCACATGGATATAAATTTGGGAGCAATATCTCAGGAGTGAGAAGTCCCAGACCCACACCAGGACCCTAAGCCCAGTGTTCCATTTCCAGGAAGATAAGTCCCCACACCTTCTGACTGCCAAACCAAGCAGGGATTGAGTCATTGAAAGAAACTTCTAGAATCCAAAGCAGTTCCTGTTAAAGAATGCTCACACAGACTCACCTATTCAGACTCAGTCCCTCTAAGTTCCCACACCAGGTAGGAGCTTGAGAGGCACCAGTGATACACAGAGAGAAAGTGAATTGTCTGGCATCAAGGCATGCAGAGATCAGAGTCTCTTTGCTAAACCCTCCCTACAGTGAGAGAGTAAGCTGGTGCTATATCTGAGATTCCATCAACCTGGCTAACACTGTTTGACTAGCCTCAGAGATCCCAAAGTCAATGTCCCACCCAATTTATGGACCGAACCAAAGCTGCTTTTCCCTAAGAATAATTAGTCTCGGCTCCTAGATTCTATCAAAACAGCAACACCTGGCTTAAATGAGCCCTAGTGGTAGCCAGATTAGATTCATATCTAGGCTTTGCTTGGGAATCTCCAAGCCCAGCATAAGTAGCAACCATCTCATGTTGCTTTACATCTGAGGCAGGGTGCCTCAGACAAAACAAGGGTGGAGACTATCCTTGACCTGCACCACCTATGAAATCCCAGGGCCAGAGCACCCTGTGGACAGGTACAGAGCACATTGGACACCACCACTCTGCCCTTGCATAACTGATGCTTAATGGAAGGCAGAGCTTGATCACCAGTGGTAACAGCCAAACCCTGCAGCTAACTAGACTGGGTAAGTCCCTCCCATTGATCTACCAACATCAAACAAGGCTCAACTACAAGAGGAGAGTGTACTCAGCCCACACAAAGACCTTACCTCAAGTACTCAGCTTAGGTGACAGTGCAGGCTGTGCCACTGGACCTTACAGAATACCTATTACAGAATACCTATTCATTTAGGCCGCACTATCAGGACACAGAGTCAAAGCAGCTTTACCTAATACATAGAAACAAACACAGGGAGGCTGCCAAAATGAAGAAGCAAAGAAACATGGCCTAAATGAAAGAACAGATCAAAACTTGAAAAATAGAGCTAAATGAAGTGGAGATAAGCAATCTATCAGATGCAGAGTTCAAAACACTGTTTATAAGGATTCTCAAGGAACTTAGTGAGGACCTCATTAGCATAAAAAGACCAGTTGGAAGTGAAGGATACATTAATTGAAATAAAGAACAATTTATAGGGAAACAACAGGAGAGTGGATGAAACCAAGTGTCAGATCAATGATTTGGAACATAAGGAAGCAAAAAACAACCATGAACAATGAGAAGAAAAATGAATCAAAAAATGAGAATAGTATAAATAGTCTCTGGGGCAACTTCAAGAGGTCCATCATTCCCATCATAGGGGTGCCAGAAGGAGAAGAGAAAGAGCAAGAAATGAGAAATCTATCTGGGGGGAAAAAAAAAAAACAATGAAAGAAAATGTCTCTAATTTGGTGAAGGAAATAGACATGGGAGTCCAGGAAGCACAGTCCCAATTATGATGGATGCAAAGAGGCCCACTCCAAGACCTATCATAATTAAAAGGCCAAATTTTAAAGATAAACCAGAACTCTTAAAAGCAGCAAGAGGAATGAAAGTTAGTTACCAGATGGTTGCCAGATGGGAGAAGGGTGCAAGGGAATGAATGAAGAGGTGAGGGGATTAAGAAGTACAAATAGAGAGTTACAAAATAGCCATGGGTTTTAAAGTACATTACAGGAAATGGAGTAGCCAAAGAACTTATATGCATGACCCATGGACATGAACAATGGTGGAGCAATTGCCTGAGGGAGTAGGGGGCTCTGGGTGGAGGAGGCAAAGTGGAGAAAATCAGGACAACTGTAATAACATAATCAATAAAATATAATTTAAAAAAGAATTATATGTAGTGATTACATTTTTTCATCATTTATTTAAATTTATTTTATTGTATTTTTTCCATTATCATTTACCCCCTTTATACCCTTCACAACCACCACCACACTGTTGTCTATGTCCATGAGTCTTTTTTCTTTTTTGTTCAATCCCTCTAGCCTGTAACTCCCCCTCCCCCAAGCTGTCAGACTGCTCTTTATCTATGAGTCTGTCTCTATTTTGTTTGTTAGTTCAGTTTGTTCATTGAATTCTACATATGAGTGCAATCATATGGTATTTTTCTTTTTCTGACTGGCTTATTTCACTTAGCATAATGTTCTCCAGGTCCATCTATGGTGTTGCAAAGGGTAAAATTTTCTTCTTTTTTATGACCAACTAGTATTGTATTGTGTAAATGTCCCATATTTGTTTTACCCACTCATCTACTGATGGACACTTGGACTGCTTCCAAATATTGGTTATTGTAAATAATGTTGTAATGTCATAGGAATGCTTATGTTTTTTTTTTCAAATTAGTGTTTTGGTTTTCTTCAGATAAATTTCCAGGAGTGGAATCACTGGGTCATAAAGCAGTTCCATTTTTAATTTTTTAATGTATCTCCATACTGCTTTCCACAGTGACTGCACCAGTCTGCACTCCCAACAACAGTGCAAAAATGTTCCCCTTTCTTCACATCCTTGCCAACATTTGTTGTTTGTTGATTTATTGATGACAGTTATTCTAACAGGTTTTAAATAATATATGAATAACTACACGTAATGAGTAGTCACTATGTGGCAGGTATACATAATACTCTTTTTTACTCTTTGAAACACCTCCCTGAGATAAGTACTATAATCAAGTTAATGAAACTGAAGCTTTCAAGGTTACTTCAGTCCTCAAAAATCACACAGCTATGATAGAGCAGATATCTAAACCCAGGTCAGCCCTGACAATGGCCATGAACTTAACCACTAAACAACACTAGCTCCAAATCCTAAATTGTATTTTGTCTTCTTTACCTAGGTCAGGGATACTGTCCATTGCTCCCAACAATTTTGGAACTCATCTTTGAAATGACATCCACTGTTGTGTGTATATTGTTTAACCTATTTAATGGATACAATCAATTCCCAAAGAGATACCCCTGGCACCTTAGCAATGAAGTAATCTCCAACAACAAAAATAAAAAGTAAGCAAACTTCTACAAATTATCCCACTGGAGATCCACATGCAGGGAAATTTTAAGATAGTAATAGGAGTAATGTATTTTAAGATAGTAATAGGAGACAGGAATCTTTGTTTGGAGACCAAAAACACACTTCCCTAGTGAGACTGCAGGATACCCATAAATAATTGAGCCTGGAGAAAGGTCACCTCTGAGGCTAGAGCCAGGGTTAGCAGAGACAACTTGCAAATCAGTTGCTCTGAAAATCTTTAACAAGTCTAGCTAAAAGAGTGGTGAGTGGTGCTGGAAGCAGATAAGACTTAACTCTTGCAGGAGGGACCTGAACCTGTTGTTGCTAAGTGGATTTTATTATGCATCACACTGCATTCATTCCCTACAGTAGGGAAACCAGGGAGTAGACAAATGTGCTCTGGGACAGAAAGGAAGCACAGGCCACAGGGCATCCAGGAAGGCCATAGACCATAAAGCAACAGGCAAGAATCAATAGCACTGAATAGATTCCAGAAGCATCAATGACCCCTAGACTTGTGGCAGTTTAGCAAACTTGATTAATAGTGCACATGGGGTTTGCTCAGGGCTGTGAGGCAATCCCAAACACTGATTCCTGGAGAGTCAGAAGAATAATACTGAGCTGAAGTGTGAAATAGATTTATCAAAGACATCTTTTCTAAGCAGGGATGCCAGCAAGGCATAACATGTAGTAATCTGAGAGGCCCAGTAAAGCATTCTTCCCTCTGAGCCTGAAATTTTCTGGGATACATTATTCCCCTCTCTCTGTTATACTATATTTAGCTGTTTTACTGTGCAACATTTCAAACATATACAAAAGCAGAAAGAATAGTATAGTAACCCCCTACATATGCATCACCCAACTTCCACATGTACTGACATAGCCAAACTCATTCATCTCTACCTAGTCAGTCCCCTCCCCAACCCACTCACACTCTGCTGGGGCAAATTCTAGACACAACATATTTTATCTTTAAGTACTTCTGTATGAGCTCTAAAAGGATTTATTTTTTAAACACCATACTATTAATAAAAAATAAACTGAGTGTTAATTCCTCAACATCACCATTTAGTGTTCAAGTTCCCTCTATTATCTCAAATAACTTTTAAGTTTTTAACATAAAAAAGAACCATAGATTACAAATGATTGATACGCTTTGAGTCATTTTTAAATCTATATGTTTCCTTCTTCCCTTCTTATTTTTTCCTTGCAATGTATTTATTGAAAAAGCCTGGTCTTATGACTTGAAAAATTTCTCAAGTTTGGATTTTGCTGATTACATCCATGTGGTGTCATTTAATATTTTTCTGTCTTCTGCATTTCCTGGTAATGAAGTCTAGGTATTAATTCAAATATGGGTTTCATTTTTTAGCAAAAATACTTTGTAGGTGGTGGAGTGTATTTCCATATAAAGACACATCATCACATCAAGTTGTGTCCCATGTTTTAATGTTAACTGCCATCAATGATTCTTGTCTGGGTAAATTACTTCATATGGGGTTGCAAAATCATGTTCCAATTCCATCATTTCTCTTTTTCTAATAGGTGGATAGTTCTGTCAAGAGAAACTTGCCCTCATCAAGTATCTGGTAACACAGAGACAAAAGATACACATGTGTCTGAGGAACCAAATGTTCTTGATTCTCCTCCTTTATTTACTAGTTTCCATAATCATTAGTTGTTTACCAGCTACATTAAAAGAATATTTTATTAGTATTACTTGATTTATACATATTTGATATATTACAATCCACTCTTGCTATTATTTTTGTCAACACTCAGGTTCTCCTGTTTTTTACCCATGATACCTCCTCCAAGCTGCCTTGAAGTTCCTTCTGATATAAATTTTGGTAAGTTACTGACTTTCCCATCTTGTACATTTCTTGCCCCAGATCTAGAATTAGTTGTTTCTAGATCTAGGAATGAATCAGGATATACCTCTTTTCAAAAAGAAAATACTTCATGAGTTTATAACAAGTTGTCAATTAAAATTTGGTATTCCTGGTTTTTGACTTAATCTCTGTGTGTTTATATTTCTACACCTTTTCTCTCTACTGAAATTGGCTCCTAATGAATATAAGAAAATTATGTGATTTCTTATTCTAATAATGTGTCTTTAATAGTTTTAGACTAGCAATACTGTTATCCCTCACAATGTGATTACTAAAGACAATTCAAGATTTGTTAATAGTTTGTTGTTTTGTCTTTAGGGTGTATTTCTTTAGAGATGTATAAGCAAATTACTGCTTGTTTCATTTTTTGTTTCTTTTTTGTTTATTTTTATTGTTGTACAAGTACAGTTTTCTCCATTTTCACCCCAACATGTCCCTGCCCCACCCATCCTCCCCTCCCACCCTTGAACCTACCACCTTTGGCTTTGTCCAGGTACCTTTTATACATGTTCCTTGATGGCCCTTCCCTCATTATCCTCCATTATTCCTCTCTCCCTTCCTCTCTGGTTACTGTCAGTTTGTTCTTTATTTCAATGTCTCTGAAAGTATTTTACTTGCTTATTCTGTTCATTAGGTTCCATTTATAGGTGAGATTATATGCCCTGCCTGGCTCATTTCACTTAGCATAATGCTTTCTAGTTCTATCAATGCTGTCACAAAGGGAAGGAATTCCTTATTTCTTCCTGCTACATACTAATCCATTGTGTAAATGTACCAGTTTTTGATCCACTCATTTACTGATGGGCACTTTGGTTACTTCCAGCACTTGTATATTGTAAATTGTGCTGCTATGAACATTAGCATGCATAGGTTCCTTTGAATGGGTGTTTCAGGTTCTTAGGGTATAATCCTAGCAGTGGTATTGCCAGATCAAAAGGTAGTTGCATTTTTAGTTTTCTGAGGACATCCCATACTGTTTTCCACAGTGGCTACACCAGTCTGCATTCCCACCAACAGTGTACTAGGATTCCTTTTTCTCTCCATCCTCAGCAGCACTTGTTTGTTGACTTGGTTTTTGTGTCCATTCTCACTGTTGTGAGGTAGTATCTCATTGTGGTTTTAATTTGCATCTCTCTGAGTACTGGTGATGTTGAGCATTTTTCCTTGTCTATGGGCCATCTATATCTCCTCTTTGGAGAAGACTCTAGTCAGGTCCTTTGCCCATTTTTAATTGTATTATTTCTCTTCCTGGTGTTGAGTCATGTAACTTCTGTATATATTTTGGAGGTTAAACCCTTGTCTGATGTATCTTTAGCAAACACCCTCTCCCATACAGTTGTTTCCCTTTTCATTTTGATGATAATTTCTTTAGCTATGCAGAAGCTTTTTAATTTGATGTAGCCCCATTTATTCATTTTTCCTTCATCTCCCTTGTCTTAGGAGAAATATTGGTAAAAATCTTGCTACATGAGATACCCAAAATTTAACTGCCTGTGTTTTCCTCCAGAATTTTTATTGTATCAAAATTTATATTTAAATATTTTATCTATTTTGAGTTTATTCTGATATGTGGTATAAAATGGTGGTCTTTTCTGAATGCAACATTCCAGTTCTCCCAACACCCTTTATTAGCAACTGTCTTTATCCCATTGTATGCTAATGTTCCCTTTGTCAAATATTAATTGACCAAAAAGACATGAGTTTATTCCTAGGCTCTCTGTTCTGTTCCACTGATCTATGTGTCTGTTTTTGTGCCAGTACTAGACTGTTTTGATTACAGTTGCCTTGCAATATGGTTTGATACCAGGTATTGTGATCCCTCTAACTTAATTCCTCTTTCTCAAGGTTGCTGAAGTTATCTGGGGTCTTTTTTGGTTCCATATAAATTTTTGGACTATTTGTTCTAAATCTGTAAAATATGTTGTTGGGATTTAAATAAGAATTATGGAAGGAAGATGGCAGAGGAGTGAATGGGAGTCACACTGACCTCCTCCCAGGACCAATCTGGAATTACAACTCAATTGTGGAGAAACCACCCTGAACAAACAACTGAGCAATAGCCAGAGAGAAGCATATAACCTCGGAAATACAGGACCAGCTTCAGCACAACTGGTCTGGTAAGGAGTATGGTGGAGACTCCAGAGGCTGCTAGGCAACCACCAGCACTAGCACCTTGGGATAATTAAGCAGCTGGTTGGATCCACCAAAGAAAATCGGGGTCTAAACTTTAAGCTAAGATTACCAGCCTAGAATAACGGAGCCCAAAAAGTATACAGACAACAACCAGTAGAAAAAGCAGCAGAGTTGCTCTCTGCCAGAGACCAATGGTTTGAGACACAAGGGCCATTTAAAGGGCCAACAAAAATTTTCATTTACAGCCACTTACCTGGGGTTCAGGCAAAGGCAGGAGCAAGGGGGTTGGAGATGCCTGAGGAGAGACAGGATGGAAGCCTTGGAGGGGATGTCAGGACTGTGGAAAGGTTGAGAAATAGAGGAAAACAAGCAATATGAGGAAATAGAAAATTTTAAATCCCAGGTGTAAGCCTGGGAAGCCTTCCCACCGTATTTGTCTGTAAACAACCAATAAGGTATAGAGGCACCAATCCCCTGAGCCAATACCAATAAGGTATAGAGGTGCCAATCCCCTGAGCCAATAGCTAACTGCCACATCCTACTTCTGTGCAAACGTTTGCTTGCTCTGCTATTATAAAAACCCATAGCCTGTAAGCTCAGGCGCGGCTCTCATTTGGTTGCTCTGCGGAGCACAGTGACTCCGGTCACATTTGGGAGAGTCCGCC